>CBVK0101113043.1:0-14327 GCA_900067695.1 Picea abies | reverse complement strand
TTACGACAATTGAGAGGAATATGCGACACTTATCCAGTTGAGTAAATTTGGCATGTAACAGGCCCTAAATCTATATTTGGGGCTATTGAAAGGATGGGTATTACCTTCAAAGGGATCCTATTCACACTATGAAAAATTTATGAAAAATCTTGCATTGGTCCTCTAAATACATGACCAAGGTATGGAAACAAAGAGAAGAATTTTGAGTATTTTTTATGTTGTTCTTTTGGTTTTGTAGAATCCATCATTCTCCTAGATCCTCTTGAGTATCCATAACAATTGTTGCACTTCTCTCCACTTAATAAGTTTGAAAATCAAGTCTTCAACATTGTATTTCCATTTTTAGAAGAAAGAGAATTTTGTATTTGGGGGACTCAAGAACCCTCCCAAGGAGGAAGAGGGGACTCATAAGTTCTCATACTTATCCTAGGTGTTATCAATTCAAAGATCAGTCCTATTGGTAGCTATATATTTTTCTTCTTTGCAAGTTTTACGTTGAAGTTTCATGCATGTTTAGTTTCATTTAGTTTTGTTATTATTTCTTTTATTTTTTTCTCTTTGGTTGATCCACTAATAAATTGACCAACTTATGTATTGTATTGTTGGCATAACAAGGAAAATAAGTGGCTTGTTTTTCTCACTAATGTGGAAAAGCAACCACAACATATTGGTGACTCCACTAGGGAGTTGGATCAAATTCATCCCCAATTAGGGTATTAGATATTTATTTCTCACCAATTTGTGTTTGTAAGGATAAATATCATCCTATTCCAACCCTCAGATACAACCCTTGAGCCTTTGATCAAGAAAACTCAATTCAAATTTCAGTCCCACCATTTTTCTATGTTTGTACAAGTTCAAGCAAAACAAATGCATAGATCAGGATGAGCTGCAAGTTTTCCCTCTTTTCATTTTGTCCAGACTGTGCATTGTGAACGACTGTCAGAAATAACAACCATGCATAAGTCTTATTTCTCATTGATTGTAAGGCTTGGTGAGATTGATTTCACCAAGTAGTTTTAGGTTTATTTTCCAACACTTTGTAAACCCATAAAAAACATATTTAGATTTTTTTCTTGCATAGATAGGTAGTTACACATAGACATTTAAAGGGATAAAAAGAAGCATAAAATATTCCATTTCTTTGTTTCCACATCGATGGACAACCATATCATGTCCTATCACCTATGGTGCTCTTCCAATAACATCATGGACAATTCAATTCATTTGATATTGTTCCAACGAAAACTCATCGTTCCATCTGCCAAATGGTACGTGGATGAGAAATCATGGTCCCACATGACCTTTGAATCATTGGTGAAATCCTTCCTATCCTTCTTTCAACTGTCGGTGCATCGTGATACTAGTTTGGATATTCTCTCTAAGTTTAAACAAACCACATCAATGAAAATTACTAATCATATTCATGAATGGAATCGAAGAAGAATAATTTTCAAGGATGATAACACTCCCCAAAAATGATTAATTGGTTCCTAAATCACTCATCCCAGTCATAGCCAAATACATGGCCACCACACTACCTCAAACTGAAGAAGAATCCATCTCAAAGGCTCAAGAGTTTGACCTCATCTATTCTCAATTGGGGTACATTTACTCTGTTCTACCCAACTCTCCTCATCCTCTACCATTTGGCCAAGATAAACTGGGAGTATCCCATGCTACAGACAGGTTGATAGGGTCGATATAACATGTTAACTCATATTCTCAATCTATACCCATGTTTGGGGCCAATCAATACCAACATTCATACAGGGTGAGCCCATACTATATTTTCCCCATTCCTCAACCAACTTTCATGGCACCACCTACTCCCATGATAGGTGGACACGTACCTTCACCACTACCCAACCAGGTATAAATGCCACTTCCATGTCCAATCCCTACCTCTTTATACAAATATAATAGTGGGAGTGGCACATCCACCTCATATAATAAATATAGATCTCCTCCTCAAGGTAATATATATTACATTTTTCCTAGTCCCCATCAACCCATTACCTCACCACATGGACAACAATAGGCGAGGGTGAATTTATTCAACCTTCTCCCATTCAACAAGTTTAATTGTTTCAACAATTGAAATCAGTGACCCCCCAGAATCAACCCAAAAATAACTAGAAGAAGGGGAAGAATAAAAATAACAACAAACAAGGACTAGGGGGAAACACCCAACAACAAAACTCCCTAATAGGAGGTAACCATAATTAAGGTAACCAAAATCCCCAAGGGGGAAATAACAATGGCCAACCATGGAAAGGGAAAAACAACAATCTTAGAACCCATTTACATTGTGCACTATGTGGCGAATATGGTCATTACACCCATCAGTTCCCCCATATTTCCAATTACAAGTGGATGAAGGAAGCCATGAACCCACAATGACCCCCTCCCTCATAGGGCCCACTACAGGTACCTCATAATTACTTTCAACCCCCAATGCCAACAACCCTACAAAATTTGATTCCTCACAAGGGATTCATTAAAACTTAGCTAAAAGATGTCCCTCACCCTCAACAAATGGGATAGTACCCTCACCCAGGTCCACCCCAACCTAGAAATCTAACAAATGGTAGCATACTCTTCACCATTGAGGAGGAAATCCTCTTACAAACTCGCAAATCTCAGTATGGTATTCATCCTAACTCAACCCTGACCCTATCAAATTCACCCCAATTACCAACAATACCCTGTCCTAGCACTGAATCAACCACCCAAGCACCCTATGCATCTCTGTGTAGGAATATACACAACCCCCAAGATAGGGAAGCACACAACTATAGCCTTATTGATGATCTAGTCCAATCCCCAACTTCCATGTTCATTTTAGAGGTTCTTCAAACATTCCCTTGACAAAAAAACACATTTCTCTCATAATTGGGGGTAGTCGACCCATCATACACTCGTCTGATCACCTTTGATTTGGACAAAGTTGTACTATGCCTTCCCTCATTGTTCACGTTCCGAATACCAGTCAAAGTTAAAAATACAACAGTACACCAATGTATTATAGATGAAGGGGAATCACATGTATTATGTCAAAAACGGGATCGAAACAACTTAGATCACCCAAGCTCATCCCTTTGTCCATTACTCTTAGGGCATAGGATGGTTTCCCATCACAACCTAAAGGCCTCTACCAAAATGTTCCAATTGAACTATAGGGGGAAATTATTCTCATAGATATCAATGTCATCAATTCCCAATTGGATTAGAAAATCCTCTTTGGATGAAGCTACATGTATGCCATGCAATTTTTTTCTTCTTTTGTATTTCATACTATGCTCTTTTCTCATAATGGGAAGATAGTCACCATCAACCAATTGACACACTATGAACCCAATCATTCAGGGAACATAAACAAGATTCTCAAAATCATATGAGCTAGCACCGACCTCTTTCCAATCATCAATGTCGAACCAAGCATCTTTCAAGACCCATCATTAGTAGGATCGTATCAAGGAGGTCCACATAGCCTCCCTACCACACGAATAGATCAATTTTATACAATTACATCAAATAATGTTGAAATTCTCCATGATCCTTCTCTCGAAGGAGCCACACCTCCTTCCTTCATGGAAATCCCCATTCCACAAGTAACGCTTGAAAGGAGTACTTCAAAAACCTCCTTGGAATATTCTCCCATTCAAAAGAACCCACCAATCATTGGGAATCTACCCATTTGGAAAATCATCCCACAGACCCTAACCAAAATCCCCTTATTTTACCCTCCACCAAGAATGTCATCTTATCAGGTTTCCACTACCCTCACCTTTCCAAACATGGTTATCATTATCCTAGTATGGTATTTAGAGCCACCATCTATGGTATGAGTCCCATCTCTCCCACCTCAACCTGAGGTTTTTCCCACATAAACCATGGTTCTAAAACCACCTCTCTCTACTAGTCATACAGTTGTAGAAAATAATATTAATAAAAGGGGAACCAAGAAGAAGAAGGAGTCCACTATCCCCTCTCATGATCAGGTACAACCCCCATGCAAACTTTGTGCAATAGTTGGACACCCTACTAACCCATGCCCTACGCTACTTGAAGTACACAATTTAATTCAAATTCCTAAAAAAACATCATTATTTCCTACCCCAGTAGAAGCACCCATAATTGTAGAATCTTCTTCATTCAAACAAAAAGGTCTTTGTACTAAATTTTCATGTGCCATATTCTCTGAGTATGGCCATTATACTCATGATTTCCCATCCCTTCCTCAATTTTAGGAGACCCTAGCAACAATGCTACAAACATCGTTTCCCAAGCCCTGTCAAGGATCCCCCACTACCTCTATAATTATTGAAATACATTATGCATCCACATCAGTAAATCAAATTATGAGACACCCTTGTGTGTTGTGCCACCAAATGGACCATTTCATATACATGTGCCTACTCATTATCAAATATCAGAGTCATCGCATGACTAAACTTCAAAATATTGGAACATCACTTCAAACTTCACTTCCTCCACACCAGATTGTGTTACCCCCTCAATATAACCCCATTGAACCAATGTCAAATAAATAATATATATATTTAGCCCCACCATCCATACAGATACCACGATAGTTAGAAGACTTCTATCTGAACCCCCTTAATTCACATGTAAGTCCTTTCCATGAGATTATTCCTCCACCCATCATACACAATCCACACATGTGTATGACTATATGGTTCATGTCTTCTAGTGAAGTCCCTCCACCTCTTCCTATGGTTCCACTTACCCTGATAAGAAATATTGACCACCCATTTACATCTTCACAACCTTACATAGATGATCACCTCACCGCATCCCATCCAAGTGATAATACCCTGTCACCCCAATCTACTCAAAACTATGAAGACCCATTATTTTCATACATCTTCCAATGTGATGAAGATATCCTAGAGGCCATGACAACACCATATTTTCCTTGCGATTTTATGCATCATTGATATTTCTTCTTAGCACAAGAATCATTTCAACCCTTCCTAGACACTCATTTCCTATGCAATTGAAACCAAATATTTCATTCCCCCCAGACATGTGGATTGGTTCAAGAACAAAATCCTAACACCCGATTATTTTGAATAAGGGAACGTCGATGACAAAATGACACCAACTGTGGATTCTCTGGCAAATAAATTCGAAACTTCTCACCACTGAAATCTGAAAACAGTAAATCACTCTTGTTAGCACATGTTCTCCTGAAGAGATAAAAGCTTACAAATCCCTCTTTCAGGAGTTCCAAAAATTTTTGCATTGTCATATATTGAAATTCCCATATTATATCCATCCATTGTCGAACATTGTATCAACACATGGCCATATGTCACCCTCGTTCATCAAAAGAAATGACCTTTACACCCTTCAAAGGCCATGACTATCAAATCTGATATCAACAAGTTACGCTATGTTGGGTTCATTTACCCCATTGCGTTTATGTCTTGGGTTTTGAACCCTGTCCCCATCAAAAAAAAACAATGCACTATTCATGTATGCACTAATTTCTGAGACGTCAATCAAGCCTGTCCCAAGGAAAATTTCCCAACACCCTTCATCGATCAGATCATCGACACTTGCACTAGACATGAAGTCCTTTTATTAATGAACATATTCTCCAGCTATAATAAGATTAAAATTCACCATGCCAACAAATACAAAACTACGTTCACTATACCATGGGGTACCTTCACCTATTGCATCATGCCATTTGGGATAAAAATGAAGGTGCCACTTTTAGGTGGGAAATGACACATGCCTTTAATGATTTCACCCATGTTATCCTAGCTTACTTAGACAATCCCACCACTCACTCCAAGAAGTGATCACAACACTTATAGGACTTACGACTTGTCTTTCAAATATGTCGCAAGTACAACATTCAATTAAACACCCTCAAATGTGTTTTTGTGTCACAAAAGGATTCCTATTGGGTTTTATCATCTCCCAACAAGGAATCATTGTCGACCCCTTGAAATTCCAAGTGATCAATGAGATACGCACCCCAAAGAACTTGCGCCAACTACAAAGATTATAAGAAAAGACCAATATCCTGTGTTGATTTGTTCCAGATCATGCCATTCATGATCATATATTCTTATGCCTACTATGGAATGAAATTCCATTCCATTGGGATCAACATACCCAATTTTCTTTTGACTCCCTCAAAGAAGCATTCAACAAAGCACCCTTGATTACTCCTCCAGACTTTGATATAGATTACATCATGTACCTGTCTACCTCAGAGATATCAATTGCAGGAGTTTTATTCCAAGTAGATGATGACCAACATGAGAACGCCATTTACTATATCAGTAAGAATCTCTCCTGACCACCTTTGAAGTACCATCATAAAGAAAAGTTGGCCCTCACGGTTGTCCTTGCAGTCCAAAAAATGTGCCACTATATCTTTCTTCGAACTACTAAGGTCATGGAATATTCTAATCCAATGTAATACGTGCTCAGTAAGCACCATATCAATGATAAATTCACTCATTGTATCGTCATCCTTCAAGAATACGATCTATATTTTACAACTCCCAAAAGAAATAAATCCATTGTTCTCATAGAACTAATTGGAGATCTCCCAACAGAATCAAATGACACAATGATAGATTAGAACTTCCTGGATGAACACTTATTCTTCATCTCATCCAACAACTCATGGTATGGATACATTCATGTCTACCTTCACATGTAAAAATTTGGTCCTCATCTCTCCCAAGACGATCAATGACACATCTGTCATCATGCCACTTGATATCTACTCATAGGATATTTCCTCTATTGCATAGGGGAAGACACTATACTCCATTGTTTACTCACCATAGAAGAGGGAAAAAATTTCCTAAATAACTATAATAGTGGCGCATGCAAAGGCCACCTATCTGGCATGTCCACTACTAAGAAAACCATTTAGGCTAGCTACTTTTTCCCACCTTATTCTCTAACTGCATTCTTGTTGTCAAGTATTACAACACGTTTAAATTGTATGTGCATAAATCTATAACACCACCCAATTCCCTTCGTCTATTCATTATAGAGGGCCCCTTTTGCAAATGGGGTATTGATTTCATGACTTGAAACCCCCCATCCAACAATGGGCATAAGTACATAGTCGTTTGTTTCGACTAATTCACCAAATGGGCTGAAGCCATGCCAACATTCAATAATATGGTAGACATTGCAACTCACTTCTTTTTTAACCATGTCATTACCTTCTTTGGATTCCTCCTCTAGCTGGTCTCCGACCATGGTAAGCATCTTCAGAATGAATTATTTGTAGATTTATCCTCCAAGTTATGGTTTAATCATGAGTTTCATTCACCATAATACCCACAATAAAATGGGAAAGTTGAGGCTATAAACAAAGTCCTCAAAACCATGCTACAACACACTATGGATAAACAAAAAACCAACTGGAACCACATGTTAGTTTCAACATTATGTGCATATTGCATGGAAGTAAAAAATGTCACTTGCTTGACACCATTTCATATTGTTCATGGGGATGAATCCATCCTTCCCATAGAGTGAAAAATCCCCACATTGCATACTACAATCAAACTCATACCCAACACTACTCTAATGGAGAAACAATTTCTCACTCTCAAATCTCTCGATGAGGACTGACAATCCTCTTTACAAAACAATGAAGTATCCAATAAACGATCCAAATTCATATTCTATCACCAAGTTAACCTCTACTCCTTTAATGAAGGTGACCTTATATTGTGCTACGACGTCATTCATGACACCCCGGGCCATGGAAAATTTGAATCCATTTGGAAAGTCCCATTCATCATTCATCATTGTCTTACTAAGTTTTTCTACATCTTGGATCACCCAAAAGGTGCCACCCTCAAGGATCTATTCAATGGGTTATAATTGAAAAAATTATACCCTTAATTAGATCAGTTCCCAAGTAGCCATCCTTGAGCCTAAAGAACAGGTACACACACTCATTAGCATTATTATCAAATAATTGTTACATTTTCTTTATAATCAAATTTTTTCACATTGGGTATTTGATTTTTGTGTGTACAGGTACTTGTTATGAAGAAAACCAATCCATTTAGTCTTGGCCATCCCATGGCCCCTTCAGGTATTTATACAAAACTGGCATGCACCCAAGCCCTCTACAAACAATTTCATATTCTAGTCATCCTTCCCTCCCCCCTCAACATTTACCTTTAGGATCATCATATACAAATATGTAGTACCATGACCTATGTTACATTAAGGTATTATTATTTGGTATCACTCTCAGCTACATGAGTCATCCCACATATATTTTTCCCTTGGGAAATTGACACTAGGTCTCACAATTCTTCTAATCATATTACTAGCCTATCCCTGATGGAATCCCAAATCATATTGTTATGGTTACATTAAATGCACCTCCTCATTATAATTAACCCTCCATCTCATCCAACATTAATTTCCCATCTACAATTACATCCTCCATTCATCTACCTGGTACAGAAACCCACCCATGGTGTCCCCACCCTTCATCATTCAACTCCTACAAACTTGTTCCCCAAGCAAGCCAAACCATACTTCATTGGGGAACCTATTTCTATATGTGTATTATCAACCCAATTATTCTTTATTCATTTGGTAATTGTATAAAAAACATTTTGTTTTCATCAACTTCATAGATGTCAGCCATCATAGACCATGGTGTTTTTTCCTTGGCACACAAAAACCCATGTTTCCCTTGGTTGAAGCATCCCATTTTCATAATCATCTCTACAAAATATCATTACCACGACCGAAATCTAGACTATCACATACTTCCTTATCCCAAACCTATGTATTTTGACCTATATTACATATCATTGCAGTCTCATCCATTCAACACAATTTACCCAATATCCAATCATCCCCCTAATAGAAGATCATGTTTTATAGTTGCTTCCATCATTCAATCTACTCCCAACCAAGGGAATTTATTTCATATCATAAATCTTGAACATCATCCATATTACTAGTTCATTCATATTTCCATCCATACAGTTTCTACCACCATTTTTATAAAATTGATGTAAAGAATCCCTTTGTTTATTGCAGTCATTCCTCCTTACCTGTCGACGTCAAAACCAATTTACAGAAAAGGGATAGTATCTTGGCTCTCATTCCACTATTAATGAGTAGTCTAGGATGACACACAAAGAATTCTCATTGCTTTATGATGTGTTTGACCCCCATAAGATTCGACCTCAATACAATTTCATGTTACAATGGGTCTTACAATGTGACCATTGTCATTTTCAGTAATAGCCAAAGACCTATGAATTTGATAGGCTATCAATGCCTCTAAGTTATTCATTCCTTGATTTAGAGTCCATTAAATCAAGTAGAACTGTCCTTTTCCATTATTGACTCCCTCGAGGGTGATGCAGATATCCACTTCATCAACAATTTTTAGTTACACTTATCCTATTATGGCTTCATGACATGAGCATGGGGCATGCTTGCCTCATTTTTACAAACCTTTTATTTTTCCAGAGAACATTTGGTTCACATTTTCCCCATCTCCCTCTAATGGATCACTCTAATAGTTCTTCAATACAAATTCTCCAACTCTTCTATACAATGAAATCATCATCAAAAGAAACAATGATGTATTTTAGCTATACGTATACTCTTAACCTCACACATCAAGGGGAATATTTTATCACCGAAAAATTTCTTACAACGTTACATGAAATGGTTGAAGAAAGTACCATCACAAGATATCAATCATCATACCTCAAGAATTTACATAACCTACCCAACAAGAAACCAAAACTATGCAAATAGTCCTTGAATTTCAATGCAATCTCCCCAAAGATTGCTTGTTCACATATTCATGAGCCAACACAACATTGAATGCACAAATTGCATGGTCTACATGGTTGTGTCCAAAAGAACCTGTGTTAATGTTTAAATGACATATTAATATAGTTGGTCAGGCCTCAACCACTTCCAGGTCGAAGTGTACCATGATAAAACTCCAAAATCAACATGAAATCTAGCTTTGGGGTTACTGAAAGGATGGGTAGCACCTTCAATTGGATCCCATTCAGACCACAATAAAGTTATGAAAAATATTTCATTGGTCCTATAAATACATGACCAAGGTATGCAAACAAAGAGAAGAAAATATTTCATTGGTCCTATAAATACATGACCAAGGTATGCAAACAAAGATATTTTTTTTGAATATTTCTATTTTCATTTGGTTTTAGAGAAGTCGTCATTCTCTTAGAGCCTCTTGAACATCCATAACAAGTGTTACACTTCTCTCCTCTTGAGAAGTTTGTTAATCAAGTACTCACCATTGTGTTTTCATTTTTATAAGAAAGAGAGCTCTATTATTGAGGGTATCAAGAACCCCCCCAAGGAGGAATAGGGGGCTCATAACTTCACATACTTCTCCTAGCTCCTAGGTGTTATCAATTCAAAGATAAGTCATATTGGTAGTTATTCAAGAACCCCCCCAAGGAGGAATAGGGGGCTCATAACTTCACATACTTCTCCTAGCTCCTAGGTGTTATCAATTCAAAGATAAGTCATATTGGTAGTTATTTCTTTGTCTCCTTTGCAAGTTTTTAGTTGAATTTCCATACATGCTTAGTTTATTTTAGTTTTCTTATTATTTATTTTATTTTTTTCTTTTTGGTTGATCCACTAATCAACTAACCAACTTCTCTATTATCTTCTTGGCCTGACAAGGAAACTAAGTGGATTTGTTTTTCTCACCCAAGTGGAAAAAAAATCACAACACCTATACTGAGTGACAAAGTTGCGGTAAACTAAATTGAATCAATATTAAGATAAAAAAAATTCAAAAAGGTACTCAAAAAAATTTGGAAAGAATCTTGTTCATTGGATGGAAAATCAAAGAAGTTATTTGTGGGGTACATGTTACAATATTTCACTCAAGAAAATACTAAGTGTTCATGTATGTAGTTCTTGGAGAAAAGCTTGTTCCCACCTTTAATGGCACTGTTCTTTTAATTGTAAATGCAAAGAAGGCACGTAAAAGACTGTTAAGAAAACTATTCTACTTCACACATTAACAATTTCAAAAGGAAAAGAGATGATCTTCACTACATTAATAATGCAGAGTTTTCAAAGGAACATGTTATAATTTTTCACTACATTAATAATGCAGAGTTTTCAAAGGAACATGTTATAATTTTTTCACTATGAGGTACTCAATGTTCTTATAATAGGGTAAAAACTTAATATTATCATTAAAATTTAATGAGGATTCATCCTTTCTACAATGAAATAACACACAATAACATAGAATGAGAATTCAAACAATGAAAAAAGTGTATTTAAACATTAAACAAGGCATATATTGTTTATGCAAAAGAAATGAACTACAAACTAGTTGAATTGTGAAACCCACTTTTAGAAAACAAAAGAGAAATGTGATTGAATTGAGGGTTCCTCCCAATCGGCTTCACGTTGCTTAGAAGACTATGATACTAAAAATATATCATACACATGTGATTTATCTCAGAACATTATCTCAACGGTATTATATTAATATAAATCAAGTTCAATAATACATAACAACGGTGTCTTTGTTCCTCAAACTAACAATAGATGGATTCAAGGACTGACTATATCAATTATTTACTTACCAAAATTATTTGTTGCATCCTTTACACAGTTTATTGAGACTCTTCATAGTACAGAGGGAGTGCAAGAAAACCCCAATTAGATCCCCTATTCCTTGCATCAATGGCATTGAATACTCATAAAAAAATATAAATAAAGGTAATCTTATAACTTGTATGGAAAGAATAGACCAGGAATTGAGAAAGAGAAACAAGAATATCTTTGACCGTGGATCTCAATCGATTTTCTAGCTAGATGCATTTTTCTTTGAATGTGGTTTGAAAACCGAACGCAATAGGAAATTGTCTCTTGGAAGAACTGCTTGTAGCCAATTTTTTTTTTAAACCACATAAATCATAACTTATCAAACCATTTGATGATCAAACAATATTTGTAAAAAAATCATATCATTTATCTTAGGTGATAATTGATTGATTTCTTGTTACTAACTTTAAAATGTTGCAACAATGCCATTCTATTTGTCCCACATGTGCATCACTGAAAAAAATTAACAAAAAAAATATTATGAAAGAATATTTAGAGAAGAAAAAATATTTCATATCTATTCAAGGGAACTTACAACAACAAAAAATGGGAAATGGAAAATATCTTAAAAAATACATGGAAAAAATATACACACTAATATACAACATGATACACCGCCTCCATTTTGAAAGAAGAAAAAAAGAATAAAGGTAAATTATTAAAAATATTTTCTTTTCCTATATAAATTTACATGACTTCAATTGAAAATTTATGGTTTTCTCAAGAGTAGTTACTACTAACTAATCATCCATATGTAGTGAATATACCCAAAAAATTGGGATGCATAATCATTGCTTTGGCGAAAATATTAACAAAACCTATTATATGTTAATGGAAAATGTGTATATTTAGGAAACAAATACAAGGGTATGCATAGCTATAATCGTAAATTAGGCTACAAGTTTTTCATTTTTAATGAAAAAATTTAACCTAAATTTCTTCAAAAAATTTGAAATTTATCCAAATTGGAGAAATTTTGCTTTAAAAAAACATTACTCGTAGCCCTAAAATCACGCACTTTCTAGGGAATCCTCACACAATTAATCTAATTGGACCCATTATTCACAAAACCCATGTCGTGGAATCTCCAAATTTGGCTTCATTACTCCAAAAATCATGTATGAAGTGCACTACTTATTTCTTTCTAGCACACTTTGAATGACAAGGATCCATATTGAGGGGGTCAAAAACAAAACCCATATCATGGTTTTTTTCTATGGAGGTGCACAACCATATCAACCATGGAGGAAGGTTACTATATGTTATGTGGATTAGAGACCTCACTTAAAACCATCATTAGCAATAAAATGTCTCTTAATATTCCTAATTCATTAAAAACAATGGAAAAAAGCTAATTAACAAACAAAATTAACTTTTGATCTTTCAGATTACCTTTTGCATGGAAAATATGATAAAATGAGTGATAACATGGTAAAAGGGATGGTTATATCAAGTAAAAAATAGTTCACTGACAATAAAGCGTCGAATTGGAGGCCTGACATCTCCCCCATGCATAAGATTTTGCATATCTTCATGTAAACAAGGTATAGATATAAATGTAGTTGATGTCCTGGTACTAAAATTTGTCAGACTCTGGGAAACTGTTTGGTCAGTACCTCCAGCTATATCATTTAGTGATTGATATGTTAACATGGGAGTTTCTTCTTCATAGTCCTACCATGTATGGTCAACATATTAATTTTCCTATACCACTTCGCTACACATTTGGATAGATTCTTATTCATTTTTATCAATTGGGTAATTTCCTCTTGTATTTGGGCACAATTTCCTTTAAACACTATATTCTCATGCTTTATATACTCGTCCAAAATATTAAACTTTGCAATATTTTCCTTCAATTTTTGAATCATTTTATCTTTCTTCTGTAGCTTGAAAGACCTTGACTTGGTTGGAGACATGACTAGTTTTGCAGGATCATAATAATCAGTTGTATCTTCAAATTCATGGGGTGTTGGTTTTGAAGGACAAAAAAAATAAGAGAACTGGGGCATAGGAGTCTTACGATCATAAATTTTTAGTTCTCATCTTATTTAAAGGTCGCCAATTCTGTTACAATATCCCCAATATGGTCGCCAATTCTGTTATAAGGAAAATCTCTCTATGGCTAGGGTAAACCACAATAGATGGAAATGACTGCAAAAATCAACTCTATTCTCAAGTATGCTATGTAAACAAATATGATAGCAAGACAATATAGCATGCCTACCTCATCCATACGTTCGATGAAGACCACCGTTGAGCACCTGACCCAAAGCGATATACCTGCAACTAGTCCTCAACAACCAAGCAGAGCAAGAATATGGTGATAATCAATGATGTTATCACATTAAATAGCATAATCCATTAATAAACATGGAAAATACGCCCATGGAATAATAATTCAAATATTTTCAAGATATCAATTGGACAGGAAAAGAGTATTTCTATTAATATATGATCAACAGAAGTGAAAATGTTATAGACTTCCATGTCGGTACAGTTCAGAACCAAGAAACTAAGTTCCTTCCAACTGGGCCTCCACCAAAGGCAAGCTCATAGTAGAGAGACAATAAAGTTCTCAATCAATAAGGGAAGAGCTTAGGGGCTGAACACTGTGTTCAAACTTAAAGGACAAAGGGATGCAGACTCAA
>CBVK0101113041.1:0-12255 GCA_900067695.1 Picea abies | reverse complement strand
GAGTCCTTTGTGAACTCCAATTGCACATCCCCAACTTTGGCTCTAAACCCATCAAACATTTGAGAAAAATCCTGTGTGACCGCAAGGTTGTAACCTTCAAATTTCTAGATGAAGATATCCCAACCGTGAGCCTGCAAATAATTTATGGCATTGTCATTGGCAAGAAGGGCCTGATAGCCATTAGGTTCAATTATAACCAAAGGGGCCATGGTTACTATCAAATAGACACAGTGGACACCACGAGAGGGGTTTTTTGACTTCCAATAAACAAGCAACAAGGAGAGGTCTGTGAAAACGAAAACAACCCGATACCTACAAAAATGGGAGACTATCATGTTTGATATCTTAAGTTTGGAGAGACAAAAAACCAAAGGACACGCAGACCTATGAGCCATTGCACATAATGAAAATTAAACCCCAACCACGATCAAATTCAAATTCAAACAATGAATGAGGGTTATTAAATGTATAAGACAACAGGATGAGGTGTATTCGTGGGTACATCAAACCTGTACCAAGTGACATGAAAGTGATAAGACTGATAGAGAAAATAGAATATATCAATTGTTAATCTAAGGTTCAATGCATCTAGGCATTTCAAAAATTAAAATCATACAACCAACCATAGAACCGATTAAGTCATATTCCCCATAATACATAAAAATGTGGCAGTTAATTAATCAATGAGTTTGTAAAACTTAAACTTAGCAACATATAGGTTCCCTTAAAGTGTAATCTCTTTGGTAAAATAAAATACGAAAAACATAGACTGCAGAATTATTACCAAGCCAATTTTTTGTTTGGGTTTCATGCTTGTAGTCATGAAATTTAAACAAAAACAAACGAAATCTAAACGAAAAACTCATAAAATAAGTTATCCCAATAAATCACCTTGAAGCCAAAAGACAAAATCATTTTTAAAAGTAAGTAGGAGGCAACTACAAAAATATTTTATCTCTTTGTGGTGAATTTAAATCATGATAAAATTTATAGAATTGTTGGCTACCAACAATGGAGATACGCTGGGCAAAGCAGTTATCTCTACATCACCCGAAATTTTATGTCAGGGGCACAGACGAAATCAATTTTTAGAAACAGTTAATGACATATCAAGTGTTCTGATAATAACTCAGAAAATAACACAATCATAGCATTGGATGCATTTGTGTCCAAAAATTATAATTTGTTTTCTTGTTTAGATCATAGGTGCAACAATGTTTATACAGATGAATTCAATATTGTTGATAGGGTCACTGCTGCCAGCAGGCATCCATATCCTCGATAGGGATATCATTTAACCCACTCTACTACCTCTATCCTATACAGGAGTCATCCATTCATGACAAAAACATCTTCAATTTTGATCAAATTAAAAGACATACCTGAGGATCTTCTTAAACTTGGCATTGCTTCACTGCCAGTAGGCCTGTTCAGTACTCTGACGAAGTTTCCTTGGTATCATGCCATCATTTACTCGCTACCAGCAGACCTGTTCAGTGTCCCGGTGGGTTTACAAACATTTCCCACACCTTACAATGCTTCCAACTCTGTGAAATTTGTTTATAATTTCTAGAACTTCACGACATTCAATAGAGCGAGGTGATACTGAAGATTTCATATTCTGGCAATGAAAAGATTGATCATTTAAGAATCATTTTTCTATTTTGATGACTTTCATCATGATTTGAAAAATTAGGTTTCCGTTAAGAAACCATATCTAGGATGGGAAAGAAAAATTTAGCTGTCCTCATTAAAACAAGGATGGTGTTAGAATTTTTTTGATGATAATCACATCTTCCTATGATTTTAATGAGAAACTAGAAACAATGATTGCACAGAAACTTCCCTCTGCTGATCTGAGTTTAGAATTAACTGTTCAGGTGCTTGAAAAGTAACCAACTGCATCTAATGAATAAGAGCTCTGATTCCCTTCAACAAATGAATGGCGATTCAGACATAATCATTTTAGAAAACAAATCAAAATCAAGAAAAATGAAAAGAACCAAAATAAAAAACAAAAAACAAAATCAAAAATATTTACAAGAGGTGGATCAGAGATCATCAAGAGAAATATCTCTTGAGAGCCTGGTCATTCATTGGGAAAGTTTCTGGCTGTCCCTCCAAATTATGCAGTCAAAAAGAGCTAGGACCCAATTTTTTAGAAATTATAAATGGTCCCAACCACAGGTTTTGGAATTTTGTATGTTCCCCCTTACCCTTGTGGACTTTGTCCCACTTGAGAACCAAATACTCAACATCAAAATTCCTATCAGAAGATGAGTTTGCATCAAACCAACTCTTCACAATTTGCTGGTGTTGGTCAAGTTTCTAATTTTCTTATGTTCTTACCTCTTCTAGTTTTAACAAATCATTTATCTAGTTTTCTAGAGGAGGACACTCTTCTTCTTGAACTTTATGTGATAATTGTAGAGAAGGAAGTAAGACATGTGGGGGGAGGATGTCTTCTCTTCCGTAGATGAGGAAGAAAGGAGAATTACCAAAGGAAGCTTTTGGAGTTACCCTATCATCCCAAAGTGCATTATACAGTGCATTGTGCCAATTCTTATGGTTTTATGAAAATGTCCTTTCAATCATCTTAATTAAATTCTTATTTGTCGATTATGCTAGACCACTCCCTTGAGGGTAGTAGCTGGCAGAATACTTCAGTTTAATCCCTTTTTCCAGATCGAAAACATTCATATCAAGGGACAAAAAAAAAAGGTGTTATAAAAAACCAGACATTCAGGAATTCCAAATCGAGTGATGATGTGGGAGTTCAGAAAAGACACTACTTGATTGGTTTTGACCACTTTTAAAGGTAAAGCTTCAGACCATATAGTAAAATAGTTTGTTGTTGTGAGGATGTACTTGTGTTGTTGTGAAGAAGGCGGATTGATCGGTCCTATTATGTCTAGGCCCCATTGCTGAAAAGGTGTGTCTACAGTAACAGGTTGCAAAGGAAAATATGTCTTTTTTCACCTGTCCTGCAGTCTTTTGGCAAATTAAACATTTGTGGGACAACGTATGGGCATATTTAAACAAGGTAGGCCAATAGTATCCAACCCTTAGCAGTTTTTGGGAAGTGATATCTCCAACAAAGTGACCACTGGCCTCACCAACATGAAGTTCAACCAGCACTCTTTCAGACTCCTCCTTTTCTAAACAACGCAAAAAAACACCATCAAAGTTCTTTTGAAATAATATATCATTGATTAACTAGAAATATGCAGATTTAAGCCTAAGTGCTCTTCTATTTTTGGGATCAAGATTGCGGGGAGAATATCCACATGTTAAATAAAATCTAATGTTCGCATACCAAGAATTGGGTGTAGCTTGTGCACAACTGATCTATTTTTTGTTATGCTGATTTATGGTTGATGTGTTTATTTGACTTTCTTGTTTCTCAACCGAATCAACCACTAGTTTACACAGGCCTTGAACTCTAACAATTTGGGTAGGAGTTATTTCAAGGTCATATTCATGTACTGATTTCATCTAATTTTCCCTTTTCTCACCCATCTCTTTTTGTGCTAACAAGTTTCTTACAGCAGGGTACAGAACAACAACTTTGATTCTGGATTTCAATACGTAAGACTGGAAATGTTTCACTACTTTCAAAAAAGAGTATTCATGTTGATCTACTATGGGGTAATTAATCTCCACTCCTTTAAAATAAGATCTCATGAAGGAAATGGGTATATCAATGCTTTCAACGTTTTTCTATGTAAGCACAACAACATAGGATTGGTTAGATGCAAAAGTGTAAAGAGTGAAATCCTGAGAAAAATCGGGACTCATCGGGGAAGGGTCTTCTATTATTGATTTTCTAATTGAATCGAAAGCCTGACTTTCTTGTGGTCCCCATCGGTACAAAACATCATTTTTAATTAGATTTTGTATAGGTCGAACCATTTTCAAGAAACTTGGGACAAATCTTCTAACAAAATTAATCTTTCCCAAAAAGGATTGCATGGCCTTTTTGGAAGGAGGGGTAATTTTAGCAATGAATTGGGTTCTTTTGGGATCAACAATCATTCCATCCTTAGATACTATGAACCTAAGCAGTTTTCCTTGCTCTATTGCAAAGATTGATTTCTTAGGATTGAGTGATATGCAAAACTTGCGGCATCGTTCCAAGACAACCCTAAGGTTGGACAAGTGATCTTTCTTGTTTTTAGAAAAGACAGTGATGTCATCAAGATAGACCACAACCGACTGATTAATGAGGTCATAGAAAGAAATATCCATTGCTCTCTAGAAAGTGGTGCTGACATTTATCAATCCAAAAGGCATTTTCCTATAGGTGTAAGTGCCCCATGGGGTACTAAAGGTGGTTTTAATCTGGTCTGAAGGAGACATAAGCATATGGTTGTATCCCAAAAAACCATCTAGCAAAGATAGTCTTTCGGAACCAGAGACCTGTTTTAGAATTTGTTCCATTGGAGGAACAAGGTAGTTGTCTTTACCAGACGCCCGGTTTAGGTTTTGAAAATCGACACAAAGTCGAATTTCACCACTTTTCTTCCTTACATGCACTAAGTTAGACACCTATTAAGTATGCCTGACTGAAAAAATTATCTTTGCAGTTAATAATTTGTTTAGTTTCTTTTTAACAGTAGGTTCCAATTTAGGATTCATTTTCCTCAATTACTGTTGAAAAGGATAAGTATGGGGTTTCATAGGGATTACATGTTGTATGATGTTTGGATCAAAAGTTTTCAAGTCATCGTACATCCAAGCAAATACATATTTAAATTATTTAAATAATTTTATGAAAGCGGATCTTTCTTGCTTGGAACATCCCTTTCCCATATTAATATTTTGAGGATTATCTCTTGTTCCTAAATGAACTATTTCATAGATCAAAGAGGAACTGTTAGTTTTGCAATTGAATACCCCTCTAAACTTGTCATGCAAGTCATAAAATTTCTCTAATCTCACAACAAATCCGGGGATAGAGTTTACCATCTCAGATGTTTATTCCGGAGATCGAGGATCGTATATTACCGTGAAGTCTCGGAGATTCTCGTCGTGAGTGGCTTCATCAATAACTGCATCCTCAAAGGTGTCTTCCATATGCAGAAAGTTGATGATATGCTGGTTATCATCGAATACTGTCCAATTTGTGATGTTGTCTGAAATCGATGACCTGAATAACAATTCGATAAAAAACGCATTAGGAGAAATACCTTCAATGGGTAACAATTTAGAATCAACATTGGCTAGTAGATCAGCTTCTGAATTACTCATCCTAGGAATAAAATTTATATTAAATGCTAAACATTTATGAATTAAACTCCATACCTTGGTTTGGTAACTCTTTAGATGTGAAGACAAACAATGTATTGTATTTCTTACATGTTTAACTACTATTTTTGAATCACCAAAAACTACCAAATTTTGCACATCCATGTCCAGTGCTTTCCTAAGTCCTTGCAAAAGTGCTTCGTACTCGAATGTTTTGTTAGTGCATTCAAAATCTAATCAACAAGCAATACAAGTTTTATTACCTATAGGGTCGATTAGCACACAATCAACACATTCTCCTTCTCAGGATTTAGATCCATCAAAATATAAGGACCAGATCTGTGCGTAATTAGCAGTACTTGGCGTATTTGGAGAAGCTGATACCTGAGTGCAAACTGTTACTTCATATTGTTGTTCTGGGTCCATGATAGGAGAAATTTCAGTCGTGAAGTTACAAAAAAAGGTATTCATCGACTTCGTTTCAATCGAATTTGTGGTGGTAACGAATGGCTCATTTGGATCATTCAAATCTGTCACGGTATGCTTAAGGTAACACTCTCTATTTACTTTAATATTGTTGGGCTGTCCATTTTCAGGCAACCACAAATGAGACCAGTTGGTGGAAAAATAACCGTGTAGCTGTTCTGACCAATGTCTTCTTGTAAACAAACCATAAAATTTAGGAATATCAACAACGATATATCAATTATCTTATGAAATTTAGAATTGGATGATAATCTAATCAACACATTCTTAAGCTCACCGATTACTTTAATATTTGTTCGATCCAGCTGAATTATTTCAAGATCAGAAGGTTTTACTTCTCCATTAATTTTTTGGCATACAGAAAGAGGCATCACATTTGATAATGCACCAGAGTCAACCATACAATTGTGTACATTCCTATTAAAAATTTCAAAAGTTAATAAAAAAGGGGGGACATTTTTCCTTTCAAAAATAGTAGAATTCTGTTGATTTTTTATTGCTGTCCCTGAAACAGTTTTATATAGGTTTGCTACAGTGTTTTCTACTAGGTCCCTTTTGTCTTGATGTTCAGATGTCTTTTTAGTTGGGACATTTTTAGCTACGTTTGAATCAATTTCTGCTGATATTTTTCTTCTAACATCATTCCTTTTATTGTTTTCAACAATGCTTTGAAGCATTTTCTACAAAATAAGAGGAAATTTCAGCAGTTCAAAAACATAAATATTCACCCTTAATTTTTTCAGAGATTCAATTAAATCGTACTGTAAAACTGGGGTAGCTATATTTTTTCTAGTTTCATTTTGCTTTGTTTGTTTTGGAAACACATTTTTACTTGTTTTAGGTGTGGGCTTGTTTTGTGTTTTTCTTTTAGTGTTGTACGGGTGAACAATTTAGAAATTTGCTTGAAAAATACTGTCTGCCAAGTGCCCGAAAAGGGGAGGAGATGAATCTACCTCTTCTAGTACTTGTTCCTCAACTGCATCATCAGGGTTTTTAGGAGGAACAAAAACATAATTATCATGCACTTCTAGTATCATTTGCAAATCATACTATAAAATTTTGAGATTTAGAGCTTCTGTGGTCGGGTTTGGCCGATTTGGAGGGAAAGATTTTCTAAAAGGAGGTTTGAAACTTCCTTTACTTGTAGATGCATCCTCAGATGATCTTTTCATGTCAACGACTTGATTGGAAATTTTTTGGAAAGCTTTCTGTAAGCTCTCCAAGTCTAGAGTTTCTTGTTGTTTTTTTGTTTGAGGAGGCCTAGAGAGGATTTCTATTTTCTTCTTAGAAGATAAATCTATTTAAGCTTCACTACTAAGATTATCTTTTAAGATCAATATATCTTTCTCAATTTGAATTTACTCCTCAAAGGCCTCTAACAACGTGTTCTTTTTGGACCTTTTAACCTATATGGTTATGTTATTTTGCAGGGCCTTAGTATAATATGCAACAATTAATCTTTCTGCAGGCATCGAATCTACATGGATTTTGTTCTTTAATGTCAGAAACCTTTGGTTAAAGTCCTTCACTTTTTCTTTAGGGTTCATTTTTAAGATGGAGAGTTCCATAACCAAGACTTTCATAGATTTATCACCTCAAATTTTTTCTAGAAAAGAAGTTTCAAACTTGTCCCAAGAAACAATGGTCTGGGGTTGTTGAGAAAAATACCAGGTGGATCCATTTCCCTCAAAAGTATAAGGAAATAATCTACACACTACATCTTCATGTTCAACACTTCAGAGTCTAATGGCTAGAATAAATTTCTTGATGTGATCCTCAGCTGATTGCTTCGAATCTAGATCAAATTTGGGTAGTCGTTTCTCTGGGTGTTTAGGTAGTGGGTGTTGGGGTCTAGGTACAACCACGACATATTGATCGAGCCAAGGTTTGGCATGATTAGTTTGGTTTTCTATGGGAGTTGGTGGTGTCAAAGGATGAGATGGTTCTTATGAAGAAATACCTTTATATGAGGATTCACCTCCTGAAGAAGGTGGAGAAGAACCAGGTGGGGATGGTGGAATACCAGATCCTCCAGCACCAAGGATAAGGGCTTCAACAAGATTGGTAATATTTTCAGTCCCTATCATGTTTCTAGGTAGACCGGTGCTTAGAAGTTGTTCTTATAGATTTGTAAAGTCAAGGGGCTGATTGAGTTGTTTACCAGGTTGTATAATACATGATAAGGCACTTTGATTTCTTACAAGTGACTGGCAGACAATTTCCTGGACATCAATCCCTTGAGGGATTGGTGTTACTGGCTCGACAGGAATATCGGGGTTATCGTTTGAGGTAGTTTCTGTTTCAAGTGTAATGTTTGTGTCATAGCGACTACGCCTCATGATAGGAGAATATTTTTTTGGATGGGTCTTGCGACCTCCACGTGACATCAATTAAATTCAGGCCCTCCTTCTAGTGCCATTTGTTGACGGGCGTAAGTGACACACCATCAACTGGAAGGTCAAATCTGGACCGAGGTTGTCTAATTAACCCAAGCTGTTTGGAATGAAATGATCCGACGGGTTTAATGGCTCCGTTGGCCAACTAAAGTCCTAAAAACAATAAAAGAAATGAAACTAATCTAAAAGCTAATTATACTAAGAATATAAGTTTACTAATTACGATTGTTCAAATAGAAACATGAGTATGTGCATATGATTATAAACAGTCTATAAGCTTGCAAGGTTTACTTGAAATCTTGTGAAACAAATGTTCTTTAAATTTTTTTTCTAAAATAGATAAATAAATCACATAAATATTTTTGTTTTCTTTTTGAAAGTATAAATATTTAAAATTAATAAATACTAAGCAGGTACAACTGAAACACTGATACATAAACAATCAAAGCTAATTCATGCAATCATTATTTCATTAATAAATAATTTAACTAAATAACACACAGACTAACTTGTAACTAATCGATTAAATTGAGTTTATCTTCTTGTGTTGTTTGAGCTCCTACTTGTCCTGCATGTAAGGGAAAACTGTGATAGAACAATACTAGTACTTCCAGAATAAATTCCAAGAAGCGTTTGATGTGTTGGAGAGAGAATATAACAACATAATGATAAATGTAAAAATCTGGTGATCTTATGATAATCAATGACTTAGAATGAAAGGAAACTCAATTCAAAGTATTAATATGATCCATCATTTAATATCTAGAATAAATCAATAATAATCAAATGGTAGATTGATCACAGATACTAAATGGAATAACAAATTATAGACAACATCTAAATATTAAACAATATGAAACATCATATGACGACGAGGCTAAAGCTAAATCGATCATAATAATATCTCATAAAATTGAGATAACAGAAGAACACAATGGAATAAAAATCACACAGGTCTAAAGCCAATGGTGAGTTGCTTCCCCATATCAGTTCTCAAAATCACATATCCATAATGTATCCCAACAAAAGTTGTCTTTACTACTAAACAATGACTACTATTTAAACTTGTCATGGATTAACAACCTCTTATCATGCAAGATAGAGGGTAATCCCATAAAATTAGATAGCTTTACAAAAATAGGGTAACTGAGAAACACTCTTGTAGGAGTTCTTCTTATCAAAATTAATTACATAATGACATAGTTTTATCAAAACATAAAGGAAATTACTAAACTATGCAGCGAAGGATCCATGATTTCTTCTTCTTGTGAATACCATCATAACTGTTATTTCTCTGAAAAATTAGAAAACAAAATTGATTTTAGATAATAATTAAAACTAATATTTACAAATAGATAAGCTACAAGATTCTGTAGGTAGTCTAAAATAGTAAAAATAAAAAATAAAATCTATCTATTTTATTTTTTCGAACAGACTCAAATAAAAAAACAAAACAACTATTTACTATTTTAGCAAGGCATCTGATAAATCCGAATTTATGATGGTGAAATTTGTTGAGTTTTTAGTGATCATATTATTAGGTTGTTTAATCCTCTTAGTTGTAACATTTTAGTTTGAATTACTTTGTCCCTTATGTTCACGATTTTTCTTGAAAGTTGATCTATTTAGAACACCCTGGGTCGGATCAACAGTAGGAGCAGGAGAAAACCTCTCCTTCAACACATCTATAACCTCCTCTAACAGTTTTCTAGGCACAAAATTATATCGTGACTTTTTTTCTAAAGGGTTCTACATAGAAACAAAGTTTCGTTCTGAAGAAACTGCCCGTGCATAAGGTAAATGACCCCATTTCTGAAATGGGTTTTAAACGGTTTGGCCAAATTCGCAACCTTTTGCTAAAAAATCCTTCTGTAAAAAAATGTCTCTATTACACACTTACGGATTTGAACTCTACTATGTAATCACAAATGTGTAAAAACTTAGGGCTGTTCGGATCTGCACTGCTACAAGAGCCATGGGTGTTATCACACAGACATAGTAAAGGCAATGAGAGGTGGGTTTCACTTTCCAATACACAAGCAATAGGAAGAGGTCTATGAAATTGGGAGAGGCCCGATACCTACGAACTTGGGCGATTATGATGTTTGGTAATTTAAGTTTGGAGTGATAGAAAACTAGAGGACGCGCATGCCTATGAACCATTATGCACAATGAAGATTAAACCCCAACCACTATCATATGCTTATTTGAATAATGAATGAGGGTCATTAAATGTATATGACAACAGGATGAGGTGTATTCATGGGTACATCAGACCTATACCAAGTGACATGAAAGTGATATGATTGATAGAGAAAAGAGCACATATCAATTGTTAATCCAAGGTTGCAGCGTGATTATGGATATCAAATAATCAAGCCATACAATCAACCATAGATAATCCCATAATACATAAAAATGTGGCAGTGGATTAATGAATGAGCTTATAAAACTTAAACATATAGGTTCCCTTAAAGTGAAATATCTTTGGTAAAAGAATAGAAGAGAAACACAGACTATAGAATGATTACCCAAGCCAAGTTTTTTGTTTGAATTTCATGCTTGCATTCATGAAATTTAAACAAAACAAACGAAAATCTAAACGAAAAAATCATAAAATAAGTTAGCCTAGTAAATCTCCTTGAAGAAAAAAGACATAAACATTTGTAACATAAGGAGGAGGTAGCTACAATTTTTTTTATCCCTTTGTGATGACTTTTAATTATGATAAAATTTGACAAAATTGTTGGCAGACAACAATGGCGACATGTTGGGTGAAGCAATTATCTCTGCATCACCAAAAATTTATATTAGGGCACAGAAGAAATAAATTTTAGAGACAGTTAACGACATATCAAGCATTTTGACAATAACTTAGAAAATAACACAGTCATAGCATTGGATGCATTTCTCCCCGACATTGTAATCTGGTACCTTATTTAGATCATATGTTTAGCGATATTTATACATGCGATTTCGATACCGTTGACAGGGCCACTGCTGCCAGCAAGCGTCCGTAGCTTCGGTAGGGATGTCATTTAACCCACTCTAGTACCTCTATCCTGTCCGAGAGTATTCCATTCATGATAAAAACATATTCATACTTGATCAAATTAAAAGACATACCTAAGGATATTTTTAAACCCGACATTAATTCGCTGCCAACAGGCCTGTTCAGTACCCCAACAAAGTTTCCTTGATATCATGTGTGCATTTACCCACTACCAGCAGACCTGTTCAGTGTCTCGACGGGTTTGCACATAATTCCCACACATTAAAATGCTTCCAACTCTCTAAAATTTGTTTATAAATTTCCAGAAATTCATGATATTAAGAGAGCAGGGTGATACTGAAGATCTCATAGTTCGGTAATGAAAGATTGATCATTTAAGAATCATTTTTCTATTCTGATGACTTTCATCATGAGTTGGACAATTAGATTTTTGTTAAGAAATCATCTATAGGATGGGGAATCACATTGAGTTGTTCTCATTAAAACAGGGGCGGTGTTATAAGTTCGTTAGTGTCTTCCTTTGATTTTAATGAGAAACCAGGAACAATGATTGAACATAAACTTACTTCCGTTGATCTGAGTTTAGTGTTTACTGTTTGGGTGCTTGAACAATTATCAATTGTTTCTAATGAATAAGAATTCTGATTCCCTTCAACAAATGAATCGTGATTCATACATAATTATTTAGAAAACAAATCAAAATCAAGCAAAATGAAAAGAACTAAAATCGAAAACAAAAAATAAAATTAAAAATATTTACAAGAGGGTGGATAAAAAATCATTAAGTGAAATATCTCTTGAGAGACTAAAAGAGAATAGGAAAGTCCTTATTAATATGAGTGCAGTCCTACTCGTGGCACCTTGGGTCAGGGTTGAATTGATAGTTCAAATTTACTTATCTCTTTACTTTCCATTTAAATTTTTCATGATGATACTGCATTTTTGAAAAGAAACATTCATCGAAAAGCAGAGAGAAAAAGATATAAAGTGGACTTCCTTGATAACATTCATATTATGGTTCTATTGGTGTGCCCACTTGTGTTCATAACTACATTATTACAAAGAGAAACAATGATAAATAAAACTAAAAGAAACCTACGTGAGATCGGAAGA
>CBVK0101112989.1:0-12765 GCA_900067695.1 Picea abies | reverse complement strand
TGCTCACAAGGGTTTGTACAACAAAACCCCCAAACTGAATGCTCAAGAGCAATAGAAAATGCTAATCCAAAACCAGAATGAATAATAGGTGCACCCCAGCCTCTTACTTATACTTTTCCTTCTAATTCTCTGTTGAGTTAGGTTAACTCCCAGGGTTAACCTTCCATTCTTCTATTGAGTTATCTTTTACTCCTTTATCCTTTTCCTTTCTTAAGTCAACTTAAAAATATAATTTTTAACTTCTTGACTTTCCCTCCTTCAGTGTGAGACTATGACCTAGTGGGGGTGCCCAGGCCACTGAGTCTCCTCATCACCTCTCTAAGAGGTGGGGGACATTACATTAGTAGCATAAAAGGTGCGCTACACTTTGGTATCAGAGCCAAGGTTTTGACACTGAGCCTAGATGGGCCAGTGGAATGGTCTATGGACCGAGAATGCGAAGGGAAATTGGGTCTGGAAGGCCAATTTCGGACACTGGTTTGCTCCAAAGTGTCAAGGAGTTACTAGACGAGTAAGTTCGGGAGGTATAGCGGCGTTATGAAACCACATCCAGTGTGGTATAAGTCCACAGGGAGAGAGAACTCCACACTGGAAGTGTAGGAGCTTTAGGATCTGTTTGGGAGGGAAGGTGAGCCCTTGTGACCATTAGATATGAAAAGTGTGCACGGGGATTAAATCCCTTTGGAATTGCACATGAGTATGGAAATCACGATATGCAAAATCCTGATTTAGTCAGGACCGTCCATCGAAAAGAACGCATGGAGAGCGATCAACCTTTCGCTGACTCGTAACTTGAAAATAGTCAACGGGTGAGTTTGTGAGAATTCACGAAACGTGAATTCATGATTGGATCATAACCGTTGATCTAAGAGAGATCGGGACCGTTGATTTCCCAGGAAGAAATCGACGTTTTGGGAGATGAGAAGTGAGAAGAGGTGAGCACCTCCGAAAAACCCAAAACCCCAAAATCTCAAAAACAATCTACACCGTAGATCGTGGGGAGAAGAACTTGACCATAGGATCAGGTAAGTTAGTAGACAGTGATTTCAGGATTTTGGCAAATGGAAGTTCAAGATGTGTGGATGCACGAACCTTCGACACCCGAAACCCCGAAACGCCAAAAGGATCGACACCGTAGATATGAGAAAAGATCTGACCGTTGGATTTACTAGAAATAAACATGGACACATAGAGATGTACCACATGCCAATGGGTCGAGAAGAGAAGAGAGAGAGGTGGGACCTGTTGACGTTGTTAAAAGTGACGTAGACCCTCGTGAATGTGCCACGTGCTACCGTGGTTGTGGGTGACCGCAGTGCTATATGGGCCCAGAGGGTAATCAGAATCTTGGAAGTCGGGGGTTCGGAAGGAAGGAAAGTCTAAAAGCCTCGTGGACTGAAACCCCAAAACCCGAAGTCCTAAAGTCCTGAAATCTTCGAAGACAGAAGAATCGTACCGGATTTTAAGGACAACAACTATGTTCTGGGTCTGGAGAATAAGGAAACTGATTTTTTAGAATTCGGGAATTGAAATGATAAAAGGTTGGGAGTCACTGCAAAATGAACTCCCAGGTGCCGAAAACCCAAAGTCTCAGGTACCGAAAACATGAAGGCCCGAAAGTCTCGAAATGTTGAAAATGAAAGTTTCGAAAACCCGAAAAATGAAATCCTGAAATTGCAGAGCTGAACGAGAACTCAGAAAACTTATTTGAATCGAAATGTCTTTTGTTTTTGTTTGTAGTGGCTTATAAATGTTGAGGATTGTTCCTGAAGGTTTAATGGCCTAACAAACCTCGAATTTAATTGCATAGTGGATGTGTAGAGTTCAATGGAGGTCGGGACTCCAGTTAAACAACGTCGAGTATGGAGTGGGGAAAGGTGCATATTACCCCCGAAACTGAAGACGAACGGGAAGGAAAGGATGTCAATATGGGATTGGAAGGATCGAACTCCAATGGGCATGGAAAAGAAAAGGATGAGGAAGGACACATAATGAAAATCATTGAAAGATTGCAAAGAGAGGCCAAGGCTCGTCGAGCTGATAGTCAAAATCTTATGAAAGTCAGGGATCGATACGGTGAACTAAAATTAAAATTTTTGAAGAGCCTGGAAAGGATAGAGAAGAAACTCGAGAAGGGAAGAGACTCAAGTACGACAGAGAGTCGCAGAACCCATGGGAGAAGAAGTAGGTCGAGGAGTGGTAGCCGACATCTTAGTCGCTCCCAAAGACATTCTGACAGGAAGACACATAGTAGTTCAAGCCCATCCCTTACAAGAAAACATCGAAAATCTGGAAAGGAGGAATTGAAGGGAGAGATGAACAAGATTAAGCCTCCAACATTTGATGGAGAACATAAGAAGGAGGAAGATGTCGAGACCTGGTTTCTTGGCATGAAGAAATAATTCCAACTGCAGAATTATTCCGCCCATGCAGAAGGAAGAATTGCAATGTACCAACTTAAAGGAAAAGCATCCATGTGGTGGGATCAGATTGTGCAGGTGCAACACATCAAAGAGAAAGAGGTCACTTGGAAGGAATTTAAGAGGTATTTTGAGAAGAAATACCTGACTAAAAGATACTATGACAGAAAGATGAAGGATTTCTTCTAACTCAGGCTAGGCAGCATGACTATTGATGAGTATGAACAAAGTTTCCTAGAACTACTAAAGTATGTTCCATTCATCAAAGAGGAGGCTATCAAGATTCAAAGATATCTTAGTGGATTGCCACCTTCCATGAGTGACAAGATTCAATATGACGATCCTAAGACCATGGAAGAAACCATAACAAAGGCGAAATGCTTGTATGAACAGCAAGGACAAAGGCCCATCCTTCGAAAGGTTTGGAATGATCAGAGGAAGTTTAAGAAGGAACAAAGGCAGAAGGGAAACAAGCCTTCCTTTTCCAGAAACAGTCTTCAAGGACAACCATCGGTTAGAGAGCCGAGAATGACTGAAGAGGGAGCATAGAGACAGAGACAAATGCCCATTCAGTGTTGGGGTTGTCAAGGAAACCACAAGTATAGAGATTGTCCCCATAAAAATGGTAAAGCGAGAACTGTACATACTGTTCAACAAGATGAAATAGTGAAGTATATGGGTAGCATAATGCCGAGGATCTACACATCCCTAGACAAAAAGCAAGAAGAATTTCAATTGCACATGATTGAAGTGGAAGGTACGATCAACAACTAACCACTTGTTATTTTGATTGATTCAGGGGCTAGCCATAGTTATGTAGATCCTAGAGTGGTGGAAAGTTTGCATTTAACGAGAAGTAAACATGATAAGTCTTGGTTAGTGCAGTTGGCCACAGGGACCAAGAGGAAGGTCATTGAATTGGTTAAGTCATGTTCAGTGGACATGAAAGGAATGAGCACTAAGGTTGAATTGAACACTCTGCCTTTAGGCTCATACGATTGCTTAATTGGGATGGATTGGTTGGACCAGCACCATGCCCTTCTGGATTGCCATAACAAGAGGTTTACATGCCTGAACGAGGAGGGAAATCAGGTAATAGTCCAAGGAATTCCCAGAGCTGTGGCTGTGAGGGAAATCTTAGCCATGCAGCTGAAGAAATGTTACCGGAAAGGATGTCAATTATTTGTCGCTCGGGTGGAAGAAGCATCTCGAGATGAAGTCTCAAATTTGGCATACCACAAAGTAATCAAGGAATTGAAGGAAATATTTCAAGAGGTACCTAGACTACCTCCAAAGAGGGACATCAATTTTACTATAAATTTGATGCCTAGAGTAGCTCCAGTTTCGAAGGCTCCTTATAGAATGAGCACACCATAGCTGAAAGAGTTGCAATTGCAGCTCGAAGAGCTACAAAAAAAAGGTTACATTCACCCCAATGTGTCACCTTCTGGAGCCTCAGTCCTATTCGTGAAGAATAAATATGGGACGTTGAGGCTGTGCATTGATTTTCGACAGTTGAATAAGGTCATTGTCAAGAACAAGTATCCTCTGCCAAGGATTGATGATCTTTTTTTATCAGTTGAAGGATGCAAAAATATTTTCAAAAATAGACCTCAGATCTAGATATCACCAAGTGAGAATAAAGGATGAGGACATCAGCAAGACTGCCTTTAGAACAAGGTATGGTCATTATGAATTCATGGTGGTGTCGTTTGGGATGTCCAACGCGCCTGTTGTTTTCATGTGCTTAATGAATGGAGTGGTCATAGATTATTTGGACAAGTTTGTCATAGTCTTCCTGGACGACATCTTGGTGTATTCCAGGATAGAGGAAGAACATGAGAAACACCTGAGAATGGTGCTACAGGTGTTGAGAGAACACCAGTTGTACGCAAAACTGAGAAAGTGCTCATTTTATCAAAGGCAGATCCATTACTTGGGACACATTATATTTGAAGAAGGGATCGTTGTGGATCCTGAAAAGGTAGAGGCCATCTGAGAATGGCTTGCACCAAGGAATGTGGCAGAATTTAGATCTTTTATGGGTCTGGCAGGCTACTATAGGAGGTTCATAGCCGGATTCTCAAAGATAGCTCATTCTATCACTTCCTTGCAAAGGAAGGAAAAGAATTTCTAGTGGACTGAAGAATGTGAGAGCAACTTCCAACGATTTAAGCAGCTTCTAACTAGTGCTCCAATCCTGAAGATTGCAGATCCAAACAAGGATTATGTAGTGTGCATAGATGCATGTAAGGAGGGGCTAGGAGGATTTCTCAACCAAGAGGGATTTGTAGTTTGTAACGATATCCCGAAAGTTGAAGGAACATGAGAAGAATTATGCCACTCACTATTTAGAGCTGGTAGCAATCGTCCATGCCTCGAGGAAATAGAGACATTACCTCATGGGCAAGAGATTCAAGTTGAGGACAAACCATAATAGTCTGAAGTATTTATTTGATCAGCCGACCTTAAATGCCAGGCAAATCAGATGGCTGGAGTTTCTGTGCGAATATGACTTTGATATCAAGCATATCAAAGGGAAAGAAAATAGGGTGGCTGATGCACTTAGAAGAAAAGTGCACGAATTACATGCTACAACCATTAGCATGTACTGGACTGAGATGAAAGATAGAATTTTGGAAGCTGCAAATACTGATTTGCAGTACAAAGGTCTTGTAGCAAAGCTACAACAGTGTGAAGAACTGCAACCCAAGGAAGGTTACACCTTGGGAGCTAATGGTTTACTTCTGTATAAAAACAGAGTGTATGTACCCAATGTCCCATAATTGAAGCTGGCAATTCTAAAGGAGATGCATAACGAGGCTTATGTTGGACATCCTGGATATCAGAAGACAGTGGAAACAGTCAAAGGCCATTATTTTTTTCCAGGTTTGAAGAAATAAATTGTGGAATACATCTCCAGATGTATGGAGTGACAAAAGGTTAAGGCTGAGCATAGGCACCCAGCAGGGTTGCTGCAACGTTTACCTATTTTTGAATGGAAATGTGATGTGGTAACAATGGATTTCATCATTGGACTACCTAGAACAAGCAAGCAGTATGATTCAATCATGGTAGTGGTGGACAAGCTTACTAAAGCTGCCCATTTTATTCCACTGAAAACCACCCACAGGGCAGGAGATGTTGTTGATATCTTCTTAAAAGAAGTTGCATGCTTGCATGGAATTCCTAAGACAATTGTGTCTGATAGAGACTCGAAATTCACTTTGAATTTCTGGAAAGGACTGTTCAAAGGATTCAGAACAAATCTGAACTTTAGCACAACATATCATCCCGAGTCTGATGGATAGACAGAGAGAGTGAACAGAGTAATAGAAGACATGCTGAGAATGTATGTGATGGATAAACCATCAAGGTGGGAAGACTACCTACATTTGGTAGAATTCGCCTACAATAATGGGTATCATGCATCATTGAAGATGAGCCCGTTTGAAACACTTTATGGAAGAAAGTCCAACACTCCAGTGAGCTCGGATAATCCAGCTGAAAGAGCAGTAGTTGGGCCTGAGCTGCTCAAAGAGATGGAAGATCAAATGATAAAAATTAAACATAATCTAAAAGCTGCCCAGGACAGGCAGAAAAGTTACACTGATAGTAACAGAACCCATAGAGAATTCAAAGTGGGTGACCATGTTTTCCTGAAAGTGAAAACTAACAGGAGTTCCCTAAAGTTGGGAAGTTGTGCCAAGTTGGCAGCAAAATTTTGTGGGCCATTTGAGATCCTGGAAAGGATTGGGTCGGTTGCATACATGCTTGCAATACCTGCATCTATGATTGTACATAATGTGTTTCATGTTTCACTGCTCAAGAAATATGTACCCGATGCTAATCATGTTATCGATTGGAATGTGATTCAGGTGGAACCAGAAGATGTGCTACAAGTGCATCCTATGTGCATATTGGACAAGAAAAGAAAACAGCTCCAGAATCGAGCTATAGAGCTTGTAAAGGTCCAGTGGACCTGGTACAGTCCTGAGGATGGGACATGGAAGCATGTAGATGTTATGCGGGCAGAGTACCTGCATCTTTTTGAAATTTTTTGAAAAGCTTGCAGATGCTATGTAAAGTTGCACTGAGGATAGTGCAAAAGTAAGGGGAGGGGGATTGTAGTGTCCCTAAGGCCGAACCCCATTGTAAACCATGTTTTGAAAGGAATTGTAATTATGTTTTATAGGCTGGTGAGCCAAGTTTTTATAAGCTAGAGGCTTACGCATTGTCAGGCCAGGGAGCCTGAGTGTTGAAGGCCAAGAGCCTACTATTGTATATGTAATCACGCAAAACAATTAATAAAACATAAAGATCGCCATGTGTAGACTGACCACGATGAATGAGTGAAGGGGGACTAAGCATCCATAAGGTGGGCAAGGAATTAGGGGCTGGAAGGTGGGAAAAGGGGCTAAGTGTTGAGCCTAGGGGCTAAGCCTAGGGGGCTTAGGCCTGGGAATAATATTTTAATATTATCCCAAAAGACATGTGCATTTTATGTTTTATCTTAAGTTTCTAGAAAGGGGGAAACATGCAAGGGAGATGTGTGTTGGTGGAATGCATGCAGTTTCAAGGGTGAAAAGTGTCCACCCTAATGCATGAAAATAAAACAGACGAGGTAAGCTGTGAAGGATCTCTCTCCTCCATTCCACCCGACTACCTGAGCATGTAGAGAGCACTGAACAGTATGACCAACCCAACCTCTGCAAGAATACCTCGTGCGTTCTTGAGAATTGAGAACCCGATATTTTCTTTGATAGTCCATGAATACCCTCTGCCCTACTGATCGAACATATGTGTGGAGGCTCTGATCTGAAGCTGAGACCCTGAACCATTATGCCATTGTTGAACTAGTGGGAAAGAATGTGTTGTTCTGAAGAGCCGGTCTCACCCTTCGTTTTGAGTCGTGGAGACTGTGTCGACCCCTACGGGAATTACTCATCAGGAATTCCTGTGAACCATCACTGAGAGGCTTTGAGCCATTGTTGAGCATGTTGAGAGGCCATGTTTTTATTTCCAGTTGGTTATGGTGACCATCTAGAACTGGACTGTGCATGGCTTGATGGCCAGTGCAAGTTGTGATTGAGCCTGTTTGTGATCTCTCTCTAGGTGAGGGAGGTGGATGTTGTTGGAAGAGGTTTCTTCAAGAGAGTGTCTAGCACCAGCTTTAGGCTCTGATACTTCTTGATCCAGCCTGTTACCGAGACCCAGAGAGGGAGGTTAGCACCGATGGACTGTGCTTGTGAAGGTGTATACTCCCGGGTGGAACAGGCATGTGGGGAATGAGAGTCTAATAGTAGTGGGCGTAAGATGAAATTGTTGAGCCTGTTTGAGAGGCCGTGTTTGTATTTTCAGTTGACTATGGTAACCATGTAGAGCTAGACTGTGCGTGGCTTGGTGGCCAACGCGAGTTGTGATTGAGCCTGTGTGTGATCTCTCTCTAGGTGAGGGAGGTGGATGTTGTTGGAAGAGGTTTCTTCTAGAGAGTGTCCAGCACCAGCTTCAGGCTCTGAGACTTCCTGATCCGGCCTATTGCCGAGACCTAGAGAGGGAGCTTAGCACCGATGGACTGTGCTTGTGAAGGTGTATACTCTCGGGCGGAACATGCATGTGGGGAATGAGACTCTGATAGTAGTGGGCGTAAGATGGCATCCTGGGAAGAATCCTTCTAGATTTTATGTGTTGTTTTCCCTGTAACCTCAACCTAGCCTAGGATTCCTTGCCTAGGGGTGGAGCTTAGTCCCATCTTGTGGGTGACCCACTGCTGAGCTGATGAGTAGTGTGGTCTAAGGATGGGAGGTTCGTGGAAGGCCTGCACTTGGTTGTTGGATTCTACCACTATTAAAAAGATAAGTATCTGTTTATATTTTAATCATGTTTTTGCATGACCCTACTTCTTATGTTATCATGATTTCTGTTGTGTATATGAATTAGTATGAAATTCTATTGATTGTTAATTATGGCAGTAACTCGTATGAATACTCTGTGTAGAAGGTGTTTAATTGTTTAAATGAATGGGATTATAATACCTGTATGAGTTATGTATAGAGTGGTGTTATATTATTCTCTTATTAGCAATTAATCCATGGTAGTTGAAAGGGTACGCTAAAGTTTCCTTTTAAGAGCGATAAAGTGGTTAGTAGCATAAAAGGTGCGCTACATTATGATGTCATGATTGGTATGGACTGGTTGGAATTGCATGAGGTGATACTCAATTGTAAGACGAAATGGTTGAGCTTGGTCAATGACAAGGGACAAAGACATGTGATTGTAGGTCAGAACTAGAGATTTTCCCTGAGGTTCATCTCTTCCTTGCAGCTACGTAAGTGCATGCGCAAGAGGTGCAAGATTTTTGTGATCCTAGTGTTAAACGAGAAGGGAGTAGCAGAAGGTATAAAACACCTTCCGATGGTGAAAGAGTTTGCAGACGTCTTTCCGGAGGAGTTACCTGGGAAATCACTGGAGAGGAAATTGGAGTTTACTATAGACCTAAAATTGGGGACTGAACCGATAGCTAGAATGCCTTATCAAATGTCGACCTCGAAGTTATAGGAGTTGAGAATGCAACTGAAAGAATTGTTGGACTTGGGAATGATACGTCCAAGTGTGTAACTGTGGGGTGCACCTGTTATTTTCATACAAAATAAGGATGGGTTGTGGAGGATCTGCATTGATTACCATCAATTGAACAAGGAAACGATCAAGAATCAATATCCGTTGCCAAGTATTGATGATGTTTTCGATCAAATGCAGGGTGGGACAGTGTTCTCGAAGATCAATTTGTGATCGGGGCATCACCAGTTACATATCAAGGAGGATGATGTCCCTAAGACCACCTTTAAGACAAAGTTTGGACATTACAAGTTTACTATTTTACCGTTTGGATTGACAAACGCCCTAGGGGTATTCATGAGATTGATGAATGCGGTGTTTCACAAGTACTTGGACAAGTTCGTCCAAGTATTCATTGATGATATTTTGATATACTCTTAGATGATGGAGGAGCATGATGAGAACTTGTGCTTGGTACTACAGTGTCTGCGAGAGCACAAATTGTACAAGAAGTTTTCCAAATGCTCATTTTATCAAATGAAGTTTCTCTACTAAGGGATGTCATCTTCAGAGAAGGTATCGTAGTGGATCCAACAAAGGTCAAGGATATTATGGAATGTCCTGCACCAACGAATGTCCCAGAAGTGTGTAGATTCATGGGTTTAGTAGGATACTATCGATGGTTCATCGAGGGATTTTCGAAGATAGCAAATAAGATCACCGAATTACATAAGAAAAAAAAGAAGTTGTTTGGACCGAGAAATGCGCAGAATTATTTCAGAGGCTCAATGAGTTGTTAACAATAGCACCGATACTAAAGGTCCCTAACATGGATGTGAACTTCTTTGTATGCAATGACACATCCAAGGAAGGCTTAGGTGGAGTCTTGATGCAAGACGAACGAGTGATCGCTTACATCTCGAGGAAACTGAGAAGGCATGAGGAGAACTGTGCGACACATGATTTGGAGTTGTTATACATCATATATGCCTTGAAGGTTTGGAGACACTACCTTGTTGGACAAAAATTTGAACTAAAGACTCACCACTGTGGACTACAACACATCTTTACGCAAACCGACCTGAACCCGCAACAACGGCGTTGGTAGGAATTGCTTAGCGAGTACGACTTCGATAATACTTACATAAAAGGAACAATGAACCGAGTGGAAGATGCATTAGGTCAGAGACCACACATCTTTTTGGTGTTGCCTCTTTAGATGAATCTACGTGAAAATATTCTAACTTTACAGTGTGAGGATGACTAGTACAAAGAGGTCGAGGGTTTTATTAGACAAACCACAATGATGGTACCAATATTTGAAGGATTTACGTTTGATGATGATGGTTTTCTGAGGTTTAAAAATTGGATTTATGTACCACCAAAAGCCGAGTTGAGGAGATTGATCCTAAGTGAGGCTCATAGAGAATTTTACATGGCTCACCCGAGAGTTATGAAGATGAGGGAAGACCTTAAACCCTTATTCTTTTGGAAGGGAATTAAGGCAGACATAGTAAACTATGTGGCCAGATGTCTAGAATGTTAGCAGGTAAAGGCTAAACATAGACATCCAACATGATTACTACAACCACACACTATTCTGGAATCAAAATGGGAGGTTATTTCAATGGATTTTATTGTTGGATTTCCACTGACGACAAGGAGACATGACTCGATTTTTGTAGTAGTAGACACTCTAATGAAGAGTGCTCACTTTATTCCTGTCTGTATGATGTATCAAGCACCCGACATGGCTAGAGTTTTCATTAGTGAGATTGTGAGGCTACATGGCATGCCTAAGACGATTATATCTGATCGAGGATCGATGTTTACTGGATGATTTTGGACGAGTTTCCAAGAGGCCTTGGGAACCTAACTTAACTTCAGTACTTCGTATCACCCAGAGACTGACGCAAGATCGAATGAATGAACCAGACCTTGGAGGACATGTTGCACATGTACATGATGGACAAAAAAAAGCATCGGGAAGAATTCTTTCCACTGGTGGAATTCTCTTATAACAACAGTTACCAGAGCATCATTAAAATGGTGCCTTTCGAGTTTCTTTATGGGCGACCATGTTAGACACCTTTGAGTTGGGATTAGCTTGAGGATAGGGTCCTGGTGGGACAAGAAACGATCCAAGAAATGGAAGAGAAAATGCAAACAATAAGACAAAGGATTAAAGAAGCCTGGGATCAAAAAAAGAGTTATGTCGATGCGAACCGTGTCGACTGTAGTTACGAGGTTGACGATCGAGTCTTCTTATGGGTTAAACTACATAAGAGTTCGATCAAGTTTGGAAAGGGAGATAAAATCTCTCCTAGGTTCGTGGGAACTTTCTACATTGTGGAGAGAAAGGGGCCCGTGGCGTATTGACTAGCCTTGCCTGATTCCTTGAGGTGTATGCACGATGTTCTTCACATATCTGTTTTTGAGAAATTATATTAGTGATCATACACATGTTATTGACATGAGTTCCTTGTAGGTATCGAATGAGGGGGCACTCATGGCTAATTCGATCTGCATATTGAATCATCGCATTCAATAGCAACGATGCCAAATGATAGATCAGGTCAAGGTCCAGTGGAACAACAATAGTCCACACTCGGCAACCTGGGAGGACACATATGATATGCGCCAATCATTTTCATTTTTGTTTGATAGATAGACTTATGATACTGTGATACACTTTATTTCGACACTTATATAATGTGAAACTTTGGGACGAAGTTTAGACCAAGAGGGGGTGTATGTAACATATCGCTCTAGCATGCACTTAACAAACACATTCTTTGAGGACACTTGCTCACAAGTGGTCCAGATTATTATACTATTAAACTTTTGATTTTGATTATGAGGCCTTATGGGTTGACTACATGTTTTTTTGGTGCATTGACATAGATAAGTGCTATTGACTCGGTTTTACTGAGTGTGTAGAATTTCAGACCACGAGGATGCAAAGGCATCAATGGAACCCCTTGGACTCTGGGTCGAGTCGGTGAGTGAACTATTGGTATTTGATTGTCTTATATGTGTTATTAGTGCATTTGATTATATGATATGATAAGGATATATTTCTCACATGATTCGTTGACAATGCAGGCTGATGATAGCTTGTTGACCATATTCACATGTGGAGTAGAGGGGTCACGTTCGACTACCAAAGATGTTGAGGGAGAGGGGTGGACAGCTGCTCTGCCACAACCTACTAGCAGTCCCGCCATGGCTCAACCTGTAGGTTAACAATTACCTAGTTCAAGAGGACCCACGATGCCATGAGGGTAGTTTGTGACATTCTCTCACGATGATTCTAAGGGGCATGCAATAACGCATGGGCCTTATTCCTTAGAGGCCCTTAGTCTCCCACAAGATCACCTGGCGGAGTATTGGCACTAGGGGATTTTGATGTCTACCAAGTTAGTCAAGAGGTGAATGGCACCCTTGGAGAACATGGTGCATCCTGAAGGGCACGTTGTGCAAGAAAAATGGAAAGAGGTGAGTGGCACCCTTGGAGCACATGGTGCATCCTGAAGGGCACATTGCGCATGAAAAATGGAAAGAGGTGAGTGGCACCTTGGAGCACGTAGTGCATCCAGAAGGGCACGTCGCGTTGTTATGTAATAATTGAATAAACCTAGATGGATTTAGTACAAGTAAAGTGTTAAGGAAGATTTGAAACCTTTCCATTAAAAAAAAAATTTGTCGCCCAGCCTAGGAAAATAAGGTCCAGGTCTAAATTTTACTGGTGATGAAATTTTGTCTATTTAAATATATATATATATAT
>CBVK0101112969.1:0-11919 GCA_900067695.1 Picea abies | reverse complement strand
TAACAAACTTACCTCTAGTGGATGGAATCCATTGATATAGGGAGCCAAAGTTCCCATCGATCATAACTTTGATTGAATTTTTGATGATTTGGGTTAATTAAGAATTTAACAAAACCCCTAGTAACTTCATTCCACCATGCATAGAACTTGGATCATGATGGAACTTTGATCATGTCTGAAATTTGTCATAGATTCTTATTAGATTTGTAACAAAAAAAATCATTTTTATACAAAATTAGCTCACTCCAACTGAACTCTAAGATGCCTAGGGTTTTATGAATAGCTCAATAATGCCCATAAACCACTACCCCTCTTCCAAGACCTTTGTACAATCATCATTGAAAGTGTAAAAAATCGTAACCAAAAAAGCCTTTGGAACATAATGAAGTCTCAAACTCTATTGTCCATGTGGATTTATTCCACTCAAAAAGAGTGAATAGTGAGATACTCAAAGGCCGTTGAATCTACAAATCATGACATGATGGTGATAATTCTAAATGCTTTCACACTAGAATCCATTATAACCCATAACCTCCCAAATATTTTTTTTAGGGATGATTAAAATTGTATTATGATATAAGTTTTATGATGTTGTTAGGAGTTTTACCCAATTCTAAATCGAGCATATCTTTGAAAAATCAATCAAAGTTGTGGATCAATCAAAACTCTGACTTCTTATGTCATAGAATTCCGATGTAGTGGAAAGTGTGTGACATGATTAGATGATAACATACCTTAATCACTTACAATGGTCATACACTTGTTATATACCATAATTACAACTTTTACTAGCTAGAAATCAAATTGTTATATACCTTAATCACATGGCTTATGTTGTTTGCAATGGTATTCATCAAGATTTGGGAGAAATGTCGCATTAAAATTTTCAAGGTCGGTGTTTCAAACCTCAAGCTAGGTTTTGAAACATCAACCCTGAAAATTATAATGCAACATTTCTCTGAAATCTTAATAGATAACATTGCAAACCACAAAAGCCCGAAGAATGTAACTTTAACTCTTTATAACCATAAATTTGATTATAGTTTATGATTAAAATCACATTATAATCTTACTCTTTGCAACTATAAATACGATTATAGTTTAGTCAAAATTTTAGGTATGATTAGAGTCATGATCCACTTTCTTTGAGCTTAGTCTAAACGTTCCAAGTTTTTTTACTTTTGTTGGTGATAAATCAATTAATGGTGAAATCTCAATTTTACATGGTTTAAATCACGTTTTTGAGTGCATAAATGAATTAGCACCCTCAAAAACCTCCACAACCAAAACAAATGATCTCAACCACTTAAATCTACAATTTCATCTATCCTTCTAAATTTCTTACCAAATTTAAAAAAAAAAACATAAAAAAAAATAATAAAAAAGAATAAAAACTTAAAACTTTTAAACTAATCATTTCTATATATAGTGGAATGATATTCTTTACTTATTAATATCAAAAACCATTTAAAAAAAAAATTCGAACACTTTCTTTTTCCATTTAATATGTAATAACATTTTTTTCAATATATAATAATTTTACACCTGTGGAAATAATAACACCAACCAATTCCATTAATCTAATTACACACGTGGAAATAATAACACCAACCAATTCAACTAACCCTCACAAACCAATTCAACTAACCCTCACAATTAGATGATTGGAGTGATAGTGACATTGACTGTAACTATTGAAATATTAACATGAAATCCGAATCCTTGACGTTTTGTGCAGGGGTCAGCTGACGTGGCACCGGAAACAGAAGTTAGCAGATTGAGGTAAGTAAAACCGGAGTCGACCACTGACAGATCGAAAATGCTGATCACATGACCACGCCCGGGCTAATGATAAGCAACACCCCTCGACTGGGTTTGTCCCATAGACTGTCCGTACGTTCTGGAGAAAGACAGACGGCGACGTGGCAATATGTCCACGTGGGCAGTACTGTCGATTTGTAAATGCGCGGCAAAAGGCGGTGCCGTCAGAGTTAATAAATTAACGGTGTGAACAAGCCGGGGAAGGAAGGAAGGTAGCGAGTGGACGACAGTGGGGGAAGGACTAAAAGCAAGAAAGGGATAGCGTGGGCGGGCGTTGGTACAAGCGAAGGAGCTCTGTTATATTTTAGCTGGAAGGAAGGGAAGAAGATGCATCAATGAAAATCCTGGCTTCAATCTTCCCTTCCATTTCATTTTTTTATTTTCGATGCGATTCGATTGTTACAGCAATTAGAGCGCCGTTACGCTGCATTCAGTGCCTTCGGTTTATAGGATTGGGGATTAGTTGCAGAATGGCTATGGTGTTCATAGTCTGGGCTCTAATGGCGTTTTTAGCAGGTTTCGTGTTCTTGAGATTTGGGTTTTTCTTTTCTTTTTTTCTGTTGTGAATTTCTGTGCTAAACTTGAATTGGATTTTGTTTGGCAGTTGGGTTGGAGGATTCAAAGGCATTAGCCATTACCGGCAGCACGGTGGGGATTAATTACGGGCAACTAGGGGACAATTTGCCCGACCCGACTAAAGTAGCGGAGCTTCTGGAGGCCCTAAAGATAACCAAGGTGAAGCTCTATGACTCGAACCCGTCTATCCTGAAGGCGTTTGCCAATTCGGAAGTTGAGATAGTGGTGGGCATCAGCAACGGGAACGTGGCGGGGCTCATAGACACGCAGACGGCCTTGTCTTGGGTTACGCAGAACCTCCAGCCTTATCTTAGCGGTACCAAAGTCACGGGGCTCTCGGTGGGCAACGAGGTCTACACGGGCGACGATGCTGCGCTCAAGGCGAACCTGGTGCCCGCAATGCGGAGCATCCATACGGCCCTGGTGAGCCTCGGTTTGGATTCCACTATTAAAATCTCGACGGCCCATTCGCTCTCGGTGCTCGCCAGTAGCTACCCACCCTCCGCTGGTGCGTTCGATCCTAATATCATGCAGCTCCTCAAGGAGCACCTGGACTTCCTGGGTGTCACCGGAGCTCCGTTTTGGATCAACGCGTACCCCTTTTTCGCTTACAAGGATAACGCCGGTAAGATCTCTCTGGACTACGCTCTCTTCAAGCCAAACACCGGGATGGACGACCCAAACACTCATCTGCACTACGATAACATGCTGTACGCCATGGTGGATGCGGTTTATACGGCGCTTGATGCCATGGGATATGGAAATCTGGAAGTCAGAATTTCGGAGACCGGGTGGCCCTCGAAAGGGGACCCCGATGAGATAGGGGCCTCCATCGAGAACGCGGCGGCGTACAACAGAAACCTGCTCCAGCGCCTTTTGAAGAATCAGGGCACTCCTCTGAAGCCCAACGCTGCTCTCCTGGCTTACATATTCGCCCTCTTCAATGAAAACCAGAAGATCGGCCCTACATCTGAGAGAAATTACGGGCTCTTTCAGCCCGACGAATCCAAGGTCTATAGTATCGGTCTGGAAGGAGGACTCTCTGCTACAGCTTCATTCTCCGCTTACACTTCTTCAGCCCAGGTAGCACAAATTCATCTTATTTCATCTTAATAACGCAGCAGCATGAGTGTCCTCATGTTGCTGTTCATTTTAGTTTGGTCTAATGAGGTCTAGTGAGCATGAGTCTCATTATTTAAATATGTAGGATATTTGACATCTTGTTATGATTATAAAATCCTCTTTTTCTTCTGTTAGTCCTGAATTCTGGTCAGGAGCAATTTCTTTCACCTTAGTTGTGAATTCTGGTTCAGCCAAAGCATATAAGTTTTAACATACCATGTTTAGTCTTTGTTATGTCTACTAGTTGTTTGTTTACAGGGCTTGTTTACAGGGCTTTTTTAGCACTGGTAGTAACATAATGACATGGTGCTTGGATGTCAACAACATTGATTGATTGATTGCTGGAGACATGGTGCTTGGCTGTCAACAGTGCCAGTGGTCCTCTAATTCATTGGGTTCCTATTGACATAATAAGTGTGATTTTGTGAAATTTTTAGGCAGCGGGTTCCTCTTGACATAATAAGGGTGATTGTGAAATATTTTCACATTAGTTGTGAATTCACAAAACAAGTTTTAAGTATTGTACAATGACATAATAAGTGTTTTAAGTATTGTACAATTGTACAATGACATAATAAGTGTTTTAAGTATTGTACAATGACATAATAAGGGTGATTGTGAAATATTTTCGCATTAGTTGTGAATTCACAAAACAAGTTTAAGTATTGTACAATCTTGGTGACAGCATCCCAAATTTTAAGTCTTGTACAATCTCGGTGATAGCATTCCACTCTTCTCGGTGACAGCATTCTTCACATTCTTGCATCCCACTCACATTCTTTGGCATCCCACTCTCACATTAGTTGATAGTTGAGTTCTTAACATTCTTGCATCCCACTCTCACATTAGTTGTGAGTTCTTGCATCCCACTCTCACAATCTTGGTCTCACAATCTTGTGAGTTCTTACATCCCACTCTCACAATCTTGTGAGTTCTTACATCCCACTATCACAATCTTGGTGACAGCATCTCACTCTTGCATCCCATTCTCACAATCTTGGTCTCACGTTAGTTGTGAGTTCTTGCATCCCATTCTCACAATCTTGGTTCCCACTCTCACAATGCTGTCACTCTTATCCCACTCTCACAATCTTGTCACAATCTTGGTGACAGCATCTCACTCTTGCATCTCATCCCACTTTCACCATTCTTATCCCACTCTCACAATCTTGGTGACAGCATCTCACTCTTGCATCTCATCCCACTTCCACTCTTGCATCCCACTTTCACCATTGCTGTGAATTCTTGCATCCCACTCTCACAATATTAGTTGTGAATTCGCAAAATAAGTTTTAATTCTTTTACAATCTTAGTGACAGCATTCCATTCTTGGGCATATCCCACTTTTCCATCAATGTTTTCATCTAACATTGAGGCTGGTGGCCCAGGCCTAACTTGAAAAAAAAAATTCTAACATACCATGCTGATTTTTATGTCATTTGGTTGTTCACACTGTTACTAACACTCTGTTGGTTGTTCAGGTTGTACACTGTTACTAACACTTTGTTGGATGATTAGGTATACTTGTGTATTGCCTTATGTCATAAATAATGATAAATTGGATTCTATTAACATAATAATTGATTGCTTGCTATTTGAATATGAAATTGAGTCCATTTCTATAGTGACCAATCACTCATCAATCTATCCTAGCAGTTGAGTCCACAAGTATAAAGAGAGGCAGTTGGGAGTTTAGATTCAGTTAGCACATTTTGTCATGGAAGTTACTGTTTAAATTTTCTTTTATTTTAATTTTTTCATGAACACGTTTTCTCAACTTCCTAGCAATCTAATCAAATATTGCCCATTTTCCTGCTTGCAGAGAAGATACAATGGCGCTGTACTGTCCATGGCCCTGCAGCTCCTGTTCTCAGGCCTTTGCTCGTTGTGTTTGGTTCTACCCCTATTACATTTATAGGTCTATATTCAATGTTATTCTGCATTCATTTTTTACCAAGAAGCAGGAATTGAATCCAGATGAATCTGTACATGATCATCCATGGAAGCAATACGCAGATTATCTCAATCTAACACCGGGAGGAGGCGGACAAAATCAGATGGATGAGCCTTCTCTTTTAACATGACATTGCCCATTCGATTATGCGCAGCTCATAAAATGAATATGGCCGCTATGTACTCTTGAACAAGCCATGGCACTTGGGGATTCAATTCAAGTAAATAATCTCTACGCGAATCCCTCATATATCTATCTGTGTCTCTGAAATTATTTAGCTCATATTTCAGCTGACATCTCGGGTGGCTGGCTTGTTCATCTTTTTGTTGCAGAATAATATTTCATGTTGCCTGCGGCCGAATAATAGCAGCGTGGTGTAGCTTTCTCAGGGTCTCTCCTGTGATTGCTGAATTAGAAACTTATAGGAGAATTACGATGATTTGTACCATACATGAATTCCTAACCAAAAACACATTAGTCCAGATTTTTCTACATGTATTTTATACAAAATTGAATTACTTCATTAAAAGGCTGGCTTTGCATTATTTCTTATGATTTCACTGTTATGGAGAGTGTTCTCTTCCATTTTTTTTATGTGAATGAGATTTAAATTTGATGTAAACTAGATTTCTAAAGATTATGTGATATAGTAGATACATATTAACTGAAAGAAATTAATCAATATTTAAATATTTGTGACTATATAAACCTTCATAACTTTTTAAATCAACAAAATTGATTAATTTTAAAATTTTAAATCAACAGAACTGATTAATTTTAAAATATTTTTCATTTTACAAATTTTCTTAATATTTTAAGTCAACAAAATTATGACAATTTTGGAAAGCTTATTTTGATGTTTATGTTTCTTGATCTTTTAAGTCATCAAAACTGATGATTTTGGAAAGCTTATTTTAATGCTTGTGTTTTTAGATTACAAAAACAAAATTCGAAAGAATTACAAGTTACTCTCTTACTATTTGATAAACCAATTCGATCTTTCGAATTACAAGTTACTGTCTTACGATTTGATAAACCAATTCGATCTTATTAAAGATAATCATCAATAACATAACATAACAATATTGATAAAAAATGGATAATTTATATTGAAGTGATGATATTAAATTTATGAAGTAATAATTTGACATTCACACCTAAGAAAACTATGAAACTTTTGATGAAAATATAAAATTTTAAAAATAAGAGAACAAATTTTCTATATATATTTATATTTATCTGTTAATTTTAAATTTTGTTTTAGGGTTTTATATTTTATAATAATACTAATAATAATGATCTATTTTTAAGATCACAGCCAAGCGAGACATTAAATTAATGTATGGGACGCCCTTATTTGTGGGACAAGACACCCCTCCTCCAAATATATATTCCAAAGACAATATGCCAAAAAATATATATTCACATTATATGTACACAAACATATTTTGATTGTATATAGTTTCAAAAAATAGAATAGTTAAATAATTTCATTTGAAGTTTGTAACAACTTAAATAATAATATTTTATTTAATTCTAAAATAAATAATTCTGATTGAAACATTTTAAATTTTATATCAAATCACTACAAAACAAAAATTAATATACAATTAAAATGGATTCAAAGTGTAGAGTAGTTAAACAAATTGAAATTTAAAAAAAAAATGATTGAAAATGTACAGTAGTTAAACAAATTAAAATTTACAATAAATGGGTTCAAAATGTAAAATAGTTAAACAAATTGAAATTTACAAAAAATGGGTTCAAAATATAAAATAGTTAAACAAATTGGAATTTATAAAATGGGTTCAAAATGTAGAGTAGTTAAACAAATTGAAATTATTCTATTTGAAAAGGATTTGTCTAACTAAACTACTTTCTAGACCCATATTGATTATATATAATTTATTTATTTGTCATAATTTGATATAAACTTCTATATGATAAGTTTAAAAAAGTTTTATTTAGGATCATTTGTTTTAAAATTGAGTAAATTATTATTATTATTTTAAGTTTTAATAGATTTGGTTAATTTTTGCATATTAGAGTTGTAGGTTCAATTTACATCTCTCATGTGTTTTTTGTAAATGATATCTTGTTTTTTTTTTTGGCATATTAGAGCAATAGGAATGGAAGTAAACTTTAGTAAATCTTATATGTTTTGTTAATGGATTGGGAGATGAATTGGAAAAACAAATCTCTCAAGTACTACCTTTAACTTCACGTACTTCAAATTAGATTCAAATTTAGTACTTAATGATTATGAATTTGTTGAATTTATTGGGTATCAATAAAGCACATCCCAAAAAGGATACTTAAGAAGATAAGAAAAAGGTGCTTTGAGTTTCTTTGGAAAAGAAAAGACAGAAGTGGGATCCCTTTGGTTAAATGGTCCAAAATAACAAAGCCGAAGGAAGCAGGAGATTGGGGTTTAAAAAACATCTATGTATTTAGCCAAGCTCTGGTAGAAAAATCTCGTGGAGGCTCCTCTTTATTGATGGATTGTCCGCCAAAGTTATGAAGGAAAAATATATTGGAGGTCGGTATGTTGAGGAATAGATCAAATTGGAAACACAATCTTTTAAGGATGTTTTAATAGTTTGGAAAGGCCTGGTCAAGGCTTTCCCAATTACTAGTAACTATGTAGCCTAGAAGATTGGAAGAGGGGATAAGATAAGGCTAGGTGAATATCATTGGATAGGTTGTAGGGGTGACTTCAGATTATCCTCTCTTTTGCTAAAAGAGATTCATTCAAATGGTTCGTCAAGATTAGTTAATGTTTCTAAACAAGTGGGGTCTAGTTGTTGGTTTCAAATTCTTGTTCAACTGAGGACTTAAAATTACCAATAATTCTTGCAAATTAGTGGTCTAATTACATCACTATGTTTAAACATCATGCAATTGTGTTACAAGAATTGGGGGATGCACTGAGGTGGACGCTCTTGGGGCCCTTATAACAAAACTAGCTTATGAGTCCTTAATGGAAGTTATGTTGAAAGCAAATTTGAGGAATGATAGGGTTTGGTAGTGGAAGTTGATTTGGAAACTGTAAATCCCATTAAAAACAAGAATCGTTTTATGGCTAGCACTATCTAATAAAATTCTCACTTGGGACAATGCATACAAACGTAGATGTGCTTTGTGTAAAATAAATTGTGAAACATTAGATTATCTCTTCGTAAATTGTCCCTTTACAAGATTTATTTTGAATGCAGTCATGTTGTTGGTTAATGGTATAGCTTCTTGAGATCAAGGAACATTACATGAAAACTTTTCGAGGTGGATCTTAGACAAGATTGTCTTAGTTCATAGAGTTTTACCTTGCTATGTTCTTTAGGGATTATGGTTGTCTAGAATAAAAATGATGTTCCAAGATAAATCCTCGTCTATAGCCAAGGTATATCGTTACATAAAATTGTCTTATAGGAAATGTTGGAAGGCCTCGTGTTTGAAAATTACCAGGACGTAAAGGAATTAGTATTTGACTCTTCTATAGCCTGGGGTTTCTTTGATGGTCCCTGTCAAGGAACTCCATGTAAGTGTGGGGCTAGAGTGATCGTTCACGTGTCACCTTTGCATTATTTTCTTTAAAATATGACATTAGACCAAGAACAAATAATAGGGTTGAGATTTTTGCTTTGTGGTTATTGATGAACAACCACAAACAAAGGAATTGTGAAGTTATAAGTGTTGGGTGACTTTGAATTGCTAATGGATTGTATAAACAACAAGTTCACAAATCTAGCTCTGGGTCTTATCTTGTAGAGTTCTAGATGTAAAAAAAATCTCTTTGATTTTATCTCATTTTCTTATATTTTCAGGAAATTCAATACAAAAGCAGACTCTCTATCAAAGATTGTTCTCTCCTTGCAAGAAGGCACATTGACGACTTAAGAATACACATGTGCTGATCTCTTGTCTAATTCTCACATTTGTAGTTTTTGACTTGATGTGGATAGTGATCCTTCTAGAAAAGGTTGTGATGGGGTAATGCTCTAGAGTAGTGTTGGCATTGTTATGTAATGATGATGAAAGTTATGGAAAACATCTTAAAAAGGTCATGACTTATCTTTGAAAGAATGTAATATGTAGAAGACTTAAAAGGACATAGATTACTTTTTTATTTTGAAATCACAAGCCATGAGGCTTCGACAATGTGCATTTTGATTTCTCCCTAGAAATATGAAATATAATGTTTTTTCCTTGGAAAAAAATGATTTGACTAATTTTTTAGTGTTTTTTTGCTTGGATCAAATTAGAGAAGGATAAAACTCATAAGAGCTTATTAATATTAGATATAAAATTTTGATAAGTTTTTTATAAAAATATAACATTTTCTATCTTTTTATTCCTAGACATTAAGATAAGTCAAATGAAACCTAACATTGAAAACATATACATAAATTGAAAACATATATATTTATGTAGCAGAAACAATTCTAAGACACAAATTTTGATTCTCAAAGGTATAAAGAAAAGTGAAGAACCCATGCAATATAGATAGAAACAGTGTACATAAAACAACATGAAAATTAGCATATAAATGGGTGAAAAAAACAACATGAAAATTAGCATATAAATGGGTCAAAAAAACAACTCAAATAAATACAATACAATTAGCATATAAGTAGGTGAAAATAACAACTCAAATAAATACAATAAGTAAAACCATTTTTTATTAAATATGAAAAAATCATTTAAATATTTTAATTTATCCACTGATTACCTTTAATCCCATTAAAAAACAATATTAACTTATTCCCATAAAAAAATCCAGAAAGTCAAAATGTATTGTGAAGTATCTCTGAATGCTTGCTTATGTCACGCTTGTGTGTAATATTGTAGTTATCAGTGCCGTGTATGAAAGGGGCTGTGGATAAATTAGTGACTTGGGGCAACACGCTTGTCAATTCAGTAGTGTGATATTGTAAAAAAACCACTAATGCCGATGTTTCTGCAATAAATGTTTCAACTTTATTGAACCTGTAAAGTCTCAACTGTACGTTATTAAGAATCAACTTTATTGACAAGCAAAATCCATGATGGTTAACAGGTCAAATTCTTTATTGAACATGCAAATCTCAAAGTTGTTGCAGTACAAATTAATGTTGTCACGTCAAGATGGTGAAGTTTCTGCTGTAAATGATGTGAATCAACTTTTTTTTGCACATGCAAATCCATGATTTCTACACTCTGGTGTCTCAGCACTATTACAGTTGTCATGTGATGCTCTGTCTTATTGAGTATCAGCATTCTCTGTCTCAATAATATGTATTAACATGACATGTTAAACTGAGATTTAAATAATGAAGATTATATCATGGTTTAGTGTTTTGTTTTGAGGATAAGTTGGGGAGGTCAGGTTTTCGACTCTCTTGATTTATTTTAGTTAAATTTAGTAATTAGGATGGGCCTTCTTTTCGGCCAAGATTTTCTTAGAAAAAAAATCATCTATATTAATATGACATGTTAATCTGAAATTTAAATAATAAAGATTATATCATTAACATAACATGTTAATCTGAGATTTAATAAATGAAAATTATATCATGGTTTAGTCTTTTGTTTAGAGGATAAGTTGGGGAGGTCACTTTTTCCACTCTCTTGTTTTACTTTAGTTAAGTTTAGTAATTAGGATGACCCTCTTTCCACTAAGATTTTCTTGGGAAAAAAATCTTTAATAAGATGTGATTTTGGAATTTTTTATATTTAGTTTTTTTATTTCATCTTTCAATTCAGAAAAGAAAGTGAACTATTTTTACTGGTTTATTGAGATTTTCAATAGGGAATTAATTTATAAGGAGTGATATTGTTATAATATATTTTACATGATTTATACATTTTTGAATTAATAATTAGTTTATTAGTAGTGATTACATTAAAAATTGACTTAAACTAAATTTAATTATTTTTAATAATAATTGGTTTATTAATAATAATTATATTAAAAATTAGATTTAAACAAAGTTAAAAAAAAATGTATTCTTTCATTTAAATTAAATTTAATTGACAAAAATATAATCTATTTTTAAGATTTAATAAATAAAATAATAAATTATGTATAAAAAATCAAACTTTAATAAATAAAAATACAACTTTTATACATATGACAAACTTACTTTAATAATAACTTAATTTATTATAAATCATTTATATAAAAATCATATAAAGTAGGTGTAATATAAATTAATACAATTTAAGTTAGATTCCTAAAACACGTTAAGCTAATTTCAGTCCATTGGCTTTTTAAAGTAGATGGAAGGTTGTAACAATAATAAGTAAACCATTTACTTTGAAATTAACATAGTATTTAATTGAGTTAGTAATTACAGTTTAAATTTTGTATTAATAATAATTATATATTTTAAATGTAATATTGATTTAATTTTTTTTATAAATTAAACAATTATATATATATATATATATATATATATATATATATATAT
>CBVK0101112924.1:0-10254 GCA_900067695.1 Picea abies | reverse complement strand
AGATTGAGAAGATCCAGAGACCGGGAGGTCAGCAGACCCTGCTGAGGTAGGGGAACTACATTAGGGAGCTTCTTCATAGGCTACCATTAAATGCGATCTCTGTAGGTATTATTCTTAGAAAAAGTTATAATACGACCCAAAAATTGCCTCCTTTATGATACATATAAATGTATGTTTGAAAATAGGTGGTGCAACTTTTCATTTAGGATACAAGACCTAGAACAAAACTTTAAAAAGACAAATTTTCTTATCTAAAATTAGCACACAGAACCCCCACCTAGTATCTCTTCTTCATCTCCTAAAAAAATTATGACTTGGCTACAAAGGGAAGACATATTTATACTCATTTATTTTTGGATCAAGCCTGGGTCATCCCAAGCAAAATATGAACATAGGTCGATCTGAAACAAGGATGAGCATAGGTTAGCCAAAGCCTCCTTTATTCCAATGCTAAAGTTTGATGTTTAGATCTCAAAATCAACACTAACTTCATCCACCCAATGTATTATCGAACAATCCTTATTCCAAGACTTATATGTTTCCCATCATTGCTACCTTGTATGAATGGAATCATGGATGGTTAGTGTGATCAATGACATCGTAGTTGCATAATCCTTCAGAATAGAGATGAAAATTCAGACACAAAGTAACCTGCATAAACTCATTTCACAGTGATATCATAGCCTATAGGCCACTATTCCCTCAATTTTTTTTGTAAATAATCCATTCAAGTATGGTTTTGAAAACTCCGACGAAAATATCATCAATCCAAATCTCTAATACCAATAGAATCTATGAAGGAAACTCTCAAATACCATCATACATAAGTGTTAGAAGAGTAAGTCAATGTGTAATAATATCGTTATCATGTCTAATCTATAGTGATAAATTTCTTGAGTTATGGTAGACTAGAGAAAAGAAACTCAGGTCCATTCCTTTAAAACAAGTCTAATAATGCTCTTGGAATAAATTCTTCAGAATAAATGTAGAAAATGATGCTAGGTTGTTCATTGTTGAGGTTTAAAACTTGCCAAAGAATCATGTACTTTCTTAGCTTCTATGTTCTACCCACATCAAAAATGCATTTTTTTTCTATGTAATGGTATATTTAGTGGTTATTAATATGAAATCAATATTTGGAAAAATATCATTAGATGAATGCAAAACTATCCTATTGTAATATCATGATGCCATAAACATTATTATCCACAATTTATTTCACAAAACCAAATACTAGGAAACACATATCCTAATATAAAAAGTACTATGATAATTCCAAATCATGCATGAAGTACATGAACACTCCATAGAAATATTTGTCTATTTTTTCAAGAGTCATCAATAGAGAACAATAGACACGAAGTATTATGGCGCTTTTCTTCAAGATCCATCTCTATCTCACCATAGTTACTAGGATCAAGCCATAAGGAAAGGAGAAACACCATGAAATACTACCACCACAAGAAAGCTTATGAAGGTAACCTACAACAAGAATACCATCAACCAAAATCATCAACCACATGATCCATCAAGGAGGACTAGTATGCTCAGACATCCTCAAACAAAGAAAAATAAGGTGTGTTACCCCTGCAAGTAGGTATTTACCACTCATGTCAATATGAGGGGTAACAGATGGTACATATCTTGGTAAAGGACGCAATACAATTTATTTTGTGTTTGAAGCCATGGGAACTACTTGGATTCCTTCATCATTCACCGCCAATATTTTCATAGAATTAAACTATTATGAATTAAACATGGATGTCAAGTGCACTGAGATTCAACCTCAAAATTCCTTAATCTAAGTCTTGGAAACACATTAACCTTTAGCAACTAAATTCCCATTGTATGGTCGACGCAAGTATGAACAATTTTAGTCACTACAAGTTGTTGAGCACTATTTTTATGAGCCATAGTTATAATGATTGTACACTAAGATTTAGCAACCAATAGTCATTGAGACCAGTTTTTACAAACCATAGTTACTAAATATGAGGTTAAGATGGAGCTACATTGCTTCTAAATCTATTTCTATCTTGAAAATATACTTTGTATTCCAAGTAATATTTATCCCAATTAATGAAAATGTCTCCTCTAATGTTCCCTCAGGGCTATAAACGTAGTTACCTTGAAGTACAATTGTTCAATATTTACTTTCTTTGGATACCTTATGTATTTGGTTGGACAAAAGTGAAATACATAGTGTTGTAATTTATATTTTAGATTCAACCTTAAGGTTGAAATTTCATAGGAAATAGATCCGAGGAACCTCAAGGTTGAGGTAGAATTTATGAATTTGCATTAAGCATGGATTCTAAAAATTTCCACATGGTATTAGATCTTATTTGACTAGCTCTCTTTGTGAAGAGGGAGTTAGGTATTTTAGTTGTTGAACCTAGGAGAGGTTGTTGGGTGGTGAAACCCTAGTGTGATTAATATGAGAACTTCTTCCCATTAAGGGTTTGATGTATTTAAACCCAGTTGCTCTTTCGATCCTTATGGTTTTATCCTCATGACTATTGTTTGCTTTCAATGCGAATTTCCATTTTAATATTTTTATATTTTAATGGTATTTTTTATTGCTCTGTATCAAATTAAAATAGGTTGAAATATCTTGCAATACTCCTTCCATTTATCTAGATAATTAGCTCATACTTTTTGTCATTAGCAGTGCACACATAGTAATCAATCAATAAATTATTTCTTTTCTTGAAACCTCTTGCTCCTTCCCATAGTTAGTTTTCATTGAAGTTGAATTTCTTGCATTTCATTTGCCTCTTGCATGGTTTAAAGAGTCAACTCGAAACACCATTAGTTTCATGACCACTCCTTTGAGTAACAACAACCTAAAATCAAGCGCTAATTAAAATTTATCTGACAACTTTAATTTCGAGGGCTCTTTAAACCCATGTTATCTTAGGTGTAGAGATTTGGAATAGGATTGTAAGAATAACTTTCCAAAGCTGCTAAACAAACATAGAGCTTTGAGTTAGGGGGTGGAATCCAATTTCTATATCACTGACTTTGGGAAGCCCTTCTAACACAAGGGTCAAGAATGAGGTCGCATTGGGGCCAATAGAGTAATCAACCCTACTTTGTAATTCTTGGTGTTGACAGTACCCCCTCTTCTTTGGTATAGTAGGTGGTACCATAGAGGCCATAATCTTTTAGACTTCCTATGCAAGGTGACAACACATGGAAGGTGGGGTTGTACCTGGGATTGACGTTGGTTGGACTCACTCAAACTCCTTGGAGGGTTTCCCACTGCTCGGTGAGGTAAATTGCATTAGGGAGTTAGTTCGTTAAGCAGGTTGTCAATGTAACTTTCCCACCCACCAAAACTCATCCACTCCGCGCATGGATCTTGCGATGTTGGATTCCATCACCAACTAGTGCTTCTTTGTGAGAAGCTTTTTTTGCATGCTTGACTCCTAGATTAATTAGCGTGTGTTGTTTTTTCTCCTTAGTTGGCCTTAGGATTGAGTTTGTGTCTAATGGCATCAGTTATAGGGTAATTCCTCATTTGATCAATACAAAATATGGATACCATTAAAATAAAAGGGAATAAATTGTGTTGACTTCTCTTTCAAACACCGAAATTACGTCAATTGGGCATGTTTAAAATCCTACGAACGTTGACTTTTGAAATGTTTATTACTTTGCCTATCCATTTCTCCTTTTAAATTTTCCACAGCTTGATTTTACCCTAGGTTTTATATCTCTTCCTTTATGCAACCCATCCTATTTCATATATCTATAAGTTTTTAATGACCTCTATTTTAGTTTTGGGCTCAATTTTCTATGACAAGCATTGTTATTGTTTTGCCTCTTTCTCTCATCGTTACAATTCCCATCTCTTCGTTATCACTACCAATTTTATTGGTTCTTACTATATTAATGGACTTCTCTCTATCTCGGACATTTGGGGCTTCTTAGGGACATAGTGATTTTCTGGAAACTTTTGTTAATTTCTTCTTAATTGGATGTGTTTTATTGATTTTTGCCTCGTTTATTGCTTGAATGACTACTTTCTTTAATGTTTGTACTTCCTTCAATGCCTTATCCTTGTCGCATATCTTCTTACCTTTCATCGACTTACATCCCATTAATCTTCCACTGGTTAAACTAACTTTCATTGGTTTAGGTGACACTAACTCACTTTCCATTACCCTTCCACTGGTCAAACTGATTTTTGTCAACTCTTTGTATGTTGAAATTTTTCTCGTTGATCCCACTTTTGTTGGTCCTACTTTCATTGATCTTAATTCCATTAATTTGGGTGCAAAAAGATTCAAAAATTCTCTTCAGGTTGATCGGTTCTCCATTCAACCTCTTTTGGACTTTCCATCTCCCATTAACTCTCTTGCATCGTATTTAACCTCTTATCTCCTCATTAAATTATATGTGGTCAATTATTTGTCTATTTAACCTCTTATCTCCTCATTAAATTATATGTGGTCAATTATTTGTCAATTGGTCATGTCAACTTTGGTTGGTTTTCCTCCTCTATCAAATTTCCATCTTCTCCTTCAATTTTTTCTCTCAATGAATATTTTGCGCTCACTATCTCAATCTTGGTTCATAAGCGTCTACAACTTCCCATTGATTTATCCATAGCCCAACTCTACTCCAAATCTCATTGGACTACTCTGTGACTTATTTCTCCCTCCTTAATGATTTTCCTCTAATCTCTTCTTACCTAAAATCTCAATTGTATGATAGAAGGTCTTCTTTATTTGTGAAACTCCATTTCCTAAATTGTTTCTTTTTTTTTCTCTTCATCTGACTAGTCAACTGTCATTCTTCTTTGCTTATGTCAAAATAGTAAACTTTGAACTATAAATTTTTCCAATATGGTTAAGGGTTTCGATATTTGACCAACAACCTTTTCACTACAAAGTGGTAACCACCCTTATCCTAAGTAACCTATATATTTTTTCTTTCACTCTTTAAAATAAAGATTGGGGTCTTCAAGCGTTGTATCTATTTAATTTTTCCCCATTTAAAACTGTCTTCGATATAAATTCTTAAACTATCTTTAATTGGACCAAGCAATTAGCTATGATGTCTTTGACAATGCAAGTTCTAGGTCTAGTGATTTCCAATTGTACTGTCGTATACTAATATGAGGTCACCAATCTTGAATTGATTATTTTGTATATTTTGATCATGGTGGAATTCCACTACTTCGTTTGTACCTATTGACAATATGGTGCATGTTGTTAAGTCATAATATCTATTGGTTTATCTTACATAGATGCCATCATGTCAGGTTTAAACACACTTGTATTTTTTGTTGTTGAAGGCATCAAGTTCATTCGAGCCACTGCTTTCTCATCCCGACACAAGTTTAAAGGGGGTATGACCTATCTAATTTTTATGGGTTTTCCTATATGCTCATAAAAATTTCAAGTCTTTGTCATCTTATTCATACCTGTTGATGTTGTGATTTTTGGTCAGGCCCTCCATCAAAATTGAATAGAGAGACTCTACTACCTCGTTGGGCTAAGGGCGACAAAGAGAGCTCTTTCTATGTTGAATCATGAATTCATACATTAAAATATCAATAGTATGATTTAAAAGTGTGTCCCTTGATCACTTATTATTGAAAAGGGTCATCAAAACCTTATAATTATATTCTCATAAGTAAACCTCTTTTTTGTCTATATAATATAGTCCCAGACTAGTTCTACTTATGCCCACTTTGTTAATAACGCAGTTTTAGTTTTATGTATTTAGCTTTAATCATCCTTCCTCTCGTAAAAAATGGACTGAAAAAACCTATTTCCCACATCTCAAATGGACACTATGGAAGAATGGGTTCTTATGGGATCTCATATTTCTATTGAGATCTACCCATTCCCTAAAATTTGTCTCGAGTATCTATACAAGTTATATAGGCAATGTAACCAATGAGTTATCTCAACTGGTTGTCACCAACGTTGTTGGGAATTTGGGTAGTTTCGTGCCAGCAGGTGCTCAGTTTGAATCCCCCTAGGCCAGGTGAAATGACCTATGTCGATGAGGTTACTAAGTATTCCATCCACATATGTGAGGAAGCATCCCTTGGGTTTCCCTGCAAATTTTTCCTGCAAAAAAAAGTTCTATAGTCTTCGTACAAATTAAGCCACCATAGTATTTCATAAATTGTTTTCCTTACTGTTGTATCAGTTTGGTAATTTCCACCTAACACCCCATAACCTGCTTCTTCAATGATTTCCCACCTTTCATGTTCAAGGATGCATCTCCTCGAGATATCATTTCATCACAATTTGTACAAGTGTTTGTCAGTCAAAGTGTAGTAAACAACTTTCATAACAACACATATTTTTATGTTATTGCATGTCCATGTATACTTAGCTATCGTGAAGAAGCTACTCCACTAGATATTCTAGGAAATATTTGACTTTGAATAGATGTGCATCTAGAATGTCCACATCTATACCATTGGTTCTTCTCTTGAGTCAAGTCTCAACAAGTTGTCAAGCTTCATGTGAGACTTACATGTATTTTCTACATTTTGAAAGTTGAATTCTTGGAAGAGTAAGAGTCATATATAAATGTGATCATGATGCACTAGCTTGTTCACAATATACATTAGTGTAAATTGATCAGTATATATAATAAAAGAGTTTCATGACAAGTTTAATGTTAGAACTTAGATAGAGAGAATGTCATTCCAAGGCCTTCTCTCTCTATCATCAAATAGTTCATTTCTACCTTATTCAACTTTTTATTTACATAATAATGTGGATGGTAAATATTTCCCTCCCCAAGTTGAGGTAAGATGGAATAAACAACAATATTTGTGGCATCAACTTGCACACTATACTACGTGTTCCAATCATGAATTCTTGGAGCAAGAGCTTTGACTAGTTTCTTCTTCAACAAATCAAAATATTCTTGGGGATCATTTGAAAATAAAAACTCAACGTCCTTTTAGTGAAGCTCATCCATAAATGGAGTGATGTCATAATAACACCTTACGAACTTTTTGCAATGTCTTTTCTTCTCTACAAGATCCGAACACGCTTTTGGTTTGTTGGTGTGATCTTGATCTTGGCCATGTCATATTTCAAACCATCATTTCACCTAGCATGACCAACTAGGATGTTTCTTGAAGTTGCAAATAGACACATCTTGTCTTTCAATGATACACATAATCCCAATATCTAGGTTGTGCTTCCTTGAAAAAATACAGGTCATTCATTTAATTGTATATGTAAACAAATTTCAAGTCCATCAATTTTTTAAATTTGAATTTAAATGTCTTTAAAATTACTTCCGGTTATGTTTAATTGGTAAGTTGATTCGTTGTAGTTAAGTTATACTCAACTCTCGTCGGAGAGGCCCTGTTCAAGTCCATGCAAGGGATTTTGTTTTGCAAATTCTTTTACATTAATCGAAAAATGTTGCTTTGTTAAAGCTTTTACACCAAGGCAAACACTTTTTGCAACGCTTTTACAATAATCAACAACTCTTTGTTTTTTAAGATTTTACAGCAAGGGGAACACTTTTTATTTGTCCTCTTGTAGTAAATATTTGGATAATGACGACATGTTTGCATCATTAAGGGGACGTTTAGTGTTCGTGTTCTCCAAAATTCCTATTATAGAGAAATGAATGATCATATTCATTGTTCACTTCATCATTTTTTTCTTGTAAATATGTTGCATTTTGAAGGTTAATTTGATATTTTCCATGTTAAGTGTGTCCTTACATTTCATCTCCAAAAACATATTGTGGGAATATTCATCTTGATATTGAAAGTGGTTATTTGGGAATTCTAAGTGATTGGTGACTTTGAAGGGGTTTTATCTCTCGTAGCCCGAGGGTTTCATCTTCCCCTTTGGCACTTTTTTCTCTTGGTTGTGCCAATTCATGGACCATGGATGTTTTTGTAATGTTCACGGCCTTTGTGCACTGAAAGTGGAAAAGTACACTATGAAAAATGACTATGAGTGATCAAGTTGTTGATTTCACATTATAGGTGGTTGTGATTTGTTTTAAGGCCAAACTCTGATTTATCCTTTAGCTAGAACTTTGTTGAGGAAAAGGTACGGAAAACATTACTCAAGCATTTTCAGATCTTGTCGGGCTAAGACAAGATAGTTGGGAATGTCACCCTAGGTTTATAGCCTCTTAACAATCGCTTAATCCACAAGTGTTCATTACAAAGTACTAAGGCTGGTTTTTATGTGTTGTATATATCAATGCAAAAGAAGTAAACTTTAAACAAAGTTACATAAAAGTGTACAAAAATGATACAAATGTATATATGGAGATCAAATCAAAAGAATGAACCAGATCATTAAAACACATGTGTGAGACTGAAACAATAATAAAGAATGAACCAGATCATTAAAACACATGTGTGAGACTGAAACAATAATATGATTTTTCATTTATTTCATTCCGAGATACAAAACTGAGTTCTCTCTACAAACCCCTATGAGGGTAGGGACCAAAATCAAATTTAGAATCCTTCGATGGACACCATACAAAAATACTCTGACAATCAAGAAGAAAACCAAAGATAAATATATGGATTATCTTGCCATAAAATTTTGTCACTTGACTCGGCAAGATATTCTTTATCAGCCATGAAACTCAATTCATGCACAAACAAAAATAAATAGATTGTCAAAGATAAACCATACACCTTTAGAACAAGTTGTTGAAATGTGTGATTCAGTTTTTGAATTATGTTGCCTTCAATAAGACCCTTTTGTCATCAAGACGATTAGGTTTTCTAGTAAACTTAGAATGAATGAAAGTTGAAAGTATCTCACTAATGTAGAGAAAACCTTATGGTTGTAATTCTCCTTCAATTCTTCTCTCAATAAGTTATGGTAGTTGAACTACCTTTCTTTAGTTAAGTCAAAATAACTTAACTAATTAGTTCAAGACAAATAAATAATAGTAATATATAAATAAGGGTCTTAAAAAATAACTAAATAGGTGGGACCCCTTGTGACTCTCAATTATTTCATTTTATAGTTATCTAACATAACAAATATCCAAATCATTTAATTCAAAATATCTCCTTGTAATTCTTGCTTCATATATTTATGCTCAAATAATAAATATCAGTAGAATGTAATATAATCATGTCCCCAAAAATAGCATCATATCCAAGTTGTCTAATAAAAAAAAAACTCATATGAATGTTGTTGTCCAAAACAGTGCCAAATATATGCTTGTTGTTCAAAACTTTATCAAAATAAAAATATTGTCTTCAACATATAAAACAACCCCAATCATTAAAATCCATATTTACTATGTGAGGCATTAGGCCTCTTCTCACTGATGTTCCCTTTTGAATTTTTTGTGGCAGACTTTGACTGGTTAGAGACTTGAGGATGAATTGCACTAATGACATGAGAACAATCATCCTTAAGATGAAGGCGAGAGGAAACTGACTTGGAAAAATCTTTGGATGAGCTGGAGTGAGTGGCTATTCCCTTTCCTTTGTCTTGCACAAGCTCAGGGATATATGTTTTTAATCTTTTACTGGAATGTGATGACTGCACTGGTGAGACAACAGGCTCAGCTTGGGAAAATTTATTGTTTGGTGGTGGAGGGGGTAATGGAAATGATGCAGTGGGCCAATCGTGGTGGTGAACAGTAGGCTAATGTACAATCTCTTTCCAACCATCATTGGCAGGAGGTTCTGGAAACATGAACACATGAGTAGGGACTCGAACATTGAAAAGGTTTTGATGTGCTTGGAAAGGAGGTCTTTCTGATCGGGGTTGGAAGATTCCTTGACCTACTAATTTCAAGAAACCATCTTGGAAAAGGTGGTTAAATTCCTGGGGGTCAACATCGAAATGTATAGAGAACTGAAGTCTTTTATGACCTCTCTACCAATTTCTCCTTCCTTTGTTACCTTTACCATTACTGGCCTTGCTGAAAAAGCTCATCTTGTAGAAATATTCAATGAATCATGAAAATTTATTAATAATCCATACATGAAAATCCACTAAAATAAAATCAAGATTTAGCTCTATTATTTACCACATAACCCATGCAGTTCATCCATAAAAATTCCATTAATCAATTTCCATATGAACATGGAATGATAGGGTCATTGGGAATATGAGGGGTTTATAATGTGCATAAAATGGTAGAATCGATGGGGAAAGATACATGGATATTTTTCAAACAATCATAAAAATAATCAAACTGTGTATATAACCAACTCTCAAAACACCAATCATCAATTAACCTCCATCTCCATTTCTTTTATTT
>CBVK0101112906.1:0-11939 GCA_900067695.1 Picea abies | reverse complement strand
TGGGAGGTATGAACCTCTATGATGACCTATGACGAGATTAGAATCCTCCGGAAGGAAGCAAAGAATTGAAGAAAACCCTAGACAGGTTGTTGGCTGAACAAATATATTTATATTGAATTTATTGATGCCCAGAAAGAGAAGTCGGCCCAGTTAGACTGGTCAGGTCGGCCCCAGTTAGACTGGCCAGTCCACTATAAATACAAGGCGCCAGTTTCATTATTACACACTCTCAGAATTGCAGAGCCAGTTGTGCGCACTGCAGTTGGCAGTTTTGTGCGCAGGTCTCTGGGGAAAGTGGTGCGCTAGTTTTGGGTGGGATCATCTGTTCAGTTTTGTTTCTATTCTTTTGCTTGGTGCATTTAGCCTCTCTTGGCTATAGATTGCAGCCAGAATTCTCTTCTCGGTCAAGGTCAAGGTGCTCAGAGGGAGGCTTCGGCTTGTGGTTGGGAGACGAGGGTATCGTCGTGGTAAAACGAGCACACAATCCTTTATATTCTAACAAGAAGAGCCTTCCAAGGCTAGCACATCACTTCCACCAACTAATAACCAAGAAAGTAGCCATACACAAGAGCACAAGAGAGAAAATAGCCAAAGATAGTGAAAATTTCAGTCCAATGCCTCTCCAAATGGGGGACATATGATTTAAAATGAGATCTTATGATCTCTATTTATACAAAATGTCACTAACATAGTTTGTCCACATAATTTTAGGGTTAACCACAAGATTAGGGGTCAACAACCCTAATCTTTCCCCTTTACACAAATAATATTCAACAATTCATATTTAAATTCTACTTTCTGCACAAATGAAAACCCTAAAAGTGATGTCACCCCTTTAGGAGGGACGTTTTGGCACTTTTAGGTCAAACATTGAGTTGGAGATGATAGGGTTGGTCCTCCAAAGGCCACGTGTCTTCAATCCAACCTTCTATTTCATGATCCAAGGGTTCCTTCCTTCAAGATGTGCCATGTGTAGCCATCACCACCTCAAGCCCCTCAAGCATGACATCAACCCTCCAAAAGATGATGTTTTGCCTCTCTCAAGTCATCTGCTAGGCCTCCGAAGGTATGTTTCTCTCATCCAACATGCGGGCCATTGGCATCCAACCTATGGGCTTCAGGCGCCATGGAAGCCCAAGTTAGGCTTGTTCCTCCAGAACTATCCACCAACTAGGTCCTGCAAAGTTAAATAAGGACGCCCTCCAAGGAACTGAAGTCAAAATATCATGATGAGTGAATCAAATCAATAAATAAGCCACCTAAGCATGTGCATCATAGATTACCTTGTCAAACAAGTAAGTGCTCAAAGACATTATGCGACTTGCCAAGCTTGGATATGGGAGGGTTTACGAGGTGTCCTATTGGGTAGATCTTTCCTAGGTCAAAGAATGTTTCCCAAGTGATCCCTCTCTAAGCCATGTAAAGTGGATGAAGTGGTTAAGAATCAAGACTCAATGGACATGGGGTTCATGACATACAAGGGGTTGTAGTGTCTCATTCATGGGTGCCTTTGTAGAGGGTGTGCCACACCTTCGTTTGCAATGCAATATTTCCAATCCCATCGTTTTGCCTTTCTTTGTTTCTTTCATGTTTTAAGGACGAGTTGAGGGCCACTGTCCTAGCGTGGTGTCCAGATAATGACAGTGTCACTCACAAATACCTTGCGGAAATGAGAAGGCTGGCTCATGATGAGAGCCCCTTTCTATCAGTTGTGCAATTGAGAGTCACTACCCTAGCTTGGTGGCCAGATGATGGTAATGTCATACCGCTAAGTACTGATGATCATGATAGGTCGGCTCATGATGAGACCTCCTATCCTCCAACTAACCCCCTAAGCATTCTATCTATTATTTTTGTGGGTCCTCCTTTTCTTACAGATAAGCGTTTCACTGCTTTCTTGGGGGATCCCTGGGTGAAGCATCTGGAAGGTTTATATGCAGGCTTTTATCTTTTACCCAACAACAATCCCTCTGGGCCTTCAACCCCTTCTTCCCATAGAACGAGGGACAACCCCTTCTTGGGTTAATACACCCTAAAATCCCAAGAGATAAGGAAATCAAGGGTTTAAGTGATGAAAAGTGGTAAGTATGGTTGGGAACGGTACGATGGCTCTTCAAGGGAGTTCCTAGTAGCAAACCCATTCCCGAGGAAGACCACTTACTAGGGCACAACGTCAACCACCAAGGTGAAACAGGGAAAAAGGAATAATGTCCAAGCATATGTCATGAAATATAAAGCAGTCTAAGATACAGCATACTCAAATGCCTCAAATATTGAAATGACACTCACCATAATACCTGACTTGTACCTCAGGGAGCAAGGCCCAATGCCTCTTGGAAGCCAGCTGGTGTGGTGGATGCCATCTGAAAATCTATGACCTATGTGGTGGTGAGAAGGGTCTCCATGTGTGCAAATGGATACTACTGGTCATGTAGTCTCTCGACATTCCATATCTGCAACCTGAGGGCCTTGAGACATAATCTCCTTAGTTATCCCACAAATTGGTGATAACATCTGGCTCCTACTTGGGGACATGTGCTCGCCGTAGAGTGCATGAGAATCGTAGCATCTGCTGGTAGACCTGTGCCTACCAAAACTCAGGCAAAAGCATCAGAGCATGTAGGGTGCTGCTATCAACCTTCATCCATATACATAAAAATCCAAAATAAAAATTAATCTACAAAAGAATTTTTTTGACATTTTTTCAAGAATTTCTAAACTAATCATGAAATTAATATGCAAGTAGAGAAAAATGAAAAATGAAATGCATCTAAACTAATATGAGAAATCAAGATGCAAATGCAAGAAATCAAAATGACTTACCTACTTACCTGGGGGCCACGGGGCCCTGAAGATCAGGTGATGGGTGATGTCAAGTGAAGTCATATGACCAGTGCAACCGGTTGATCATCCCATCAAAGTATCTCCCCTGGTGCTTGATTATTTAAAACAACAAAGATAAGTCCAACACATAATGATCATGAGCATAAATAGATATATAATTAATCGTGAAATGAAACTCATGGAGATGGGTGAGAGGGAGGAAATCCCGCTGGAAAGAATATCTGCAACTCTGATCATGCAAGGAATCATGCCTGAAGTGATAGCCACAAGCTCAATCAATACACCTCTGAAGGGGCCTGCTATATGTAGATGAAGGCTCATTTTCATTCTCCTGAACATGATCGTTGCTTCTTGAAGACCGAGCAGATATGAGAGGTCCTAAGAAGACATCATGATTTCCTTGAGAAGAGGAAATGAGGTAAAGGGCAGGCTCAGGTCTAGGAAGACAAAAGTGCGCCCTCTTTATCTTCGAATCCCTGTAGAAATCCTCAATATGAAAGTGCTTCCTCTTTGTGGACTGAGCCTTTGATCGCTCCGAGGTGGCCATGTCCCATGGTGGGAATCTATTCCTCTAATACTGAGGACAGAAGTTGCTGAGAGTCCTCGAATAAATCTGTAATTCTGTAATCATCAGGCTCCCAATCAAATACACATGAAAAGTAGTCTTCTAAAGATGATAACTCAAACCCCTTTCCTTGAGGGCTACCCTCATTGTCGTAAATGGGGTCTCTATCGAAAATGAGACTACCAAAATCCCACCTGCGTCTACCAGTCTGTATGAAAGTGTCTATATGCTCATCAACCATATGTAAAGGTTCTTTCACAAGACCATCAACAAAAGTGACCATCTCTTTGTTTATATGTGCATGAGGAGTAGAGAGTCATGGAGGTCATCATCAGGTGGAAGGGTAGATGCGGGTACTTCGTCTTCGTCAAATGTATCATCTGGATCTTCATCATGAGAAAATTTATCGAGATCTTCTTGGTAACTTTCTTCATATGTCTCTTCTTCAAGCACTTCTTCATTGTCAAGGGTAGGAAGCAACTCTCTTATGCAATTGATCATATCCTTAGCAACTTTATTAGTAGCCTTTTCCTTTTCCATATGTAAAAATGCCATCTTCGAGCCATAACAAGTTTTGGATGAGAGTTCATCCCATGGTGCCATGATTCCATTGACCAAAAGGACACCTCAATGGAGTCGCCAGGTGAGATCAAGTCTCACTGAAGGAGGGAAAGGGGGAAAGGTGGGTTCATGGAGAGTGGAGTCGCCAGACAAGCTTCAAGGGAAACTTAACAAGGGTGGAAAAGGGAACGTTCTTTAATGGAGTCGCCAGGCAAGCTAAGGGATAGAGGCTTTGGAAGGGAAGCTTGCCAAAGTGTCATTAGGGCATGAAGAGGATTCAAAATCCTCCCTGACAACGATGTCAAAATGTTATCGCACAAGTTGTAGGTTGGGAAAAACCTGACCCAACCACCAAAATGGCAATAACTGAGGGACACTATACCCAATGTCACCTTGATATAGGTTCCGCACTTCGAGGGTGACTAGGTCACTCTAGGGAGGCGATATCAGTGACCCTGGGGGGATTGAGATTGATGGAAGGGAAAGAAGAGAAGTATACCCCTAAAGGTCAATGATGGAAGAGGAAAGATGGCTTTGATGACTTGTCTCCTGGTGGTTTAATGTTGCCAAGTCTTTGGATGGCTGCAAAGGGTGTTTGTACATGTTGAGATTTTATGTAATTTCAAAAGTTACTCCTAAGTGTAATTGTACTGGCTATTCCCAAGTGTAATTGTGGTAGGGTTTATTGATAAGTCATGTCTTTTAGGTCTTTTAGAGTATAAATAGAGGTTATATCGAGTCATTTTGATTACTTATCGAACATAATTACAAGAGAGTAGTATGCACTTATCTAGGAGGCTATTCTTGTTTCGTGTCTGGGTCTTTTTGGTCTTGATTTCGTGAAAGAACATTGTATGAAATTGTACATGTTGGAGGAATCTATACTAAGGAAAGTTTGCAGGGTTTTCTCCCCCTAGAGGGTTTTCCTGAGGATATATCTTGTTGTTTTGTGGATATCTATCTTTCAGTTGTGATCCTTTTGCATATTAAATAATAATGAAAGAATCTACAATATTATCTCATATGACAAAACTCAACATGGTATCAGATCGGGACTGGGCCTAACTCCCTCATAGGAATGCTTGGGAAAATCACGACCTTCCATATTTAAACTGAGAAGTCTCAAAGGTTCTAGAGATATGAAAAATCAACATGGTATCTATGAATAGGGAGAAATCCTTGCAACATTCAAGTTACCATTGACTAACATATTGAATAATGTAACATGATGGGCACAAATAACTATATAAAGATTACAAGAACTGTAAATACTGGGGAGAGTGGGTGCAATTACGATGACGTGAGGAAAATCAAAATTGATGGCATGGATATGAGGATACACATAAGTTATCAGACTCAACAGTTCTTTGTGCCCTCCGCCCAAATCCACCAGCGTGTTGACGTCTTTGAAGACATCATAAATAACTAAGATATCAGTCATACCGACCTTTGTGAGTGAGACCATGGCTGCGTTGAAGATGTTGTTGAACTCCGGATCGCTGGATGTGTAGTTCCAGAATTCTGGAAATTATCGCCACCATGAAGCAGACATTCGTGAATATGGTCCTAGGCGGCGATGTAAACTAGGTGTGTCTACAAGAGAACGTAGGGAACGAGGCTTAACGAATTAATATCCTCGGAGATGAAGTAGGTTTTGCTGAGATTGGTAGGGGTGTATTGCATGTTCACGGGCGCATTAATTCACTCCATTGGCTTGATCGTCTGCAAGATTCCCATCGTGGAAAGGTATTTAAGAGTGCAGGAAGTGCATCCACGTTGGGAGCTTTAGAGGGGAGTTGGGCAGCGATTTGGTGAACAGATAGATGAACATCGGGGCCGGCTTTCCAGATAATGTCTTCACTATGAAGTGTGCATTTTAGCAGAAAGGGGTTCACTACGGAAAATGCCATACTTAGGGCCGAACCCTGGAGCACCTCTTCGTTCTTCATTGCTTGGATATTCATATCCCAAGCCTGTAGCGGCCCTCACTTATTCACCGCTTCGATATCGATACCTTTCGTTTACCTCACTCGGAGTGCTTGGAATGTGAACGGAGAGGGATGCCAAATAGATAATATTTGGTGGTAGTCTTGTGTAATATTCTCAGTCGCACTTTGGATTGTGGTTCAAATTGCAACTGCGGGTGGTTGATTGAAAGCCATGGCTCAAATAGATAGATTCGATAAAATCTTAAATTAAAAAAAAAAGAAAAGCAAGCTCCTGGACTATGCGTGAATGTAGAGGGGCCACTGTATCTAAAGAATAGTCGTGGCAAGAACACATTTTGGAGATGCCAACCTGTGATCTAAATTGAATATGCATTGTCTAGACCAGTCTATAAATGCATCAATTTTCTGAAGAAACCATGTAGTTAGATACTTGGAGAAGGATTTAGGTCATCAAAGTAACTATCCATAGTGATATGAGTACTGCTAGCATTTTATTACCAGACGAATGCAAGAAATAAGTTAACTGAGCATCGAGGTCAGTCCCATGAAAAAAATGTTCCACAAACTTGTACATGGATGTTAACTAGGGGTAATCGATATCTATCGGTGGCCAATATTGTTGTAGAACAAACTGCAGACTATCCCCATAAGCCCTCGTACTGAATAGTATAACCCATACCTGCATGTTCCCTTTTATGTGTTAATGTTTAAGCCATTATTATAGTTCTTTGCATTTCAATAGATAAAAATAACATAAGATAGAATCACTGATAAATACACAATCACAAGAGACACATCATTTATCTTGGAAAACCTTCATGGGGCAGAAAACCCAACAAAACTTACTTAATATAGATAGCCAATACAATGCCAAGAGATAACTCAAACAAGTACAAAATGTCCTCTCCCAAAGATGTGCCTCTCTCTCTCTCTCTCTCTCTCCCTCTCTCTCTCTCCCTCTTCTCCAACTGCAACTACGAAACTTGTCTCTCAATGAACAAGTGTGTGTGTCTAAGTGAGGCGCTAGCCTCCTTATTTATACAAGATTGGCACGTGTGGGAGTGTCCTTTCACTGGCAGGGCCAACTTCTTCTCCTGGGTGGTAAACCACCTATATTATATTCCAGGGTCTCTTTGATATATTCTGGGGCCGACTTCTCTTTCTGCCTATTACAATTATATAATGACCAATTCGCAAAAGGGGATTTGGTCCTTTTAGAATAGCTGACATGATCAATCCACAATCGTAAACAAAAACATAAAATATACTTTTAAGTTAGCCTTCACGATATTGCATGGATGACAAAGCCAAACACTCTGCAAGGTGTGGACAATATGCTACAACTAAATTACAATTTACAGATTTAGAAATTAAAGTAGAGAGAATGCAAGCCCAAGAGATTCTCTTGGGCTGCTTACAATGCTTTAAAAGATGAAAGGGCAATTGGGTTTTGGCACCGCAACTCTTGGATGCTTCCTTGAGTCTTTTGGGACAAAAAACTGGTAACAATCCCCCTTTAACTGATGAAAACCTGCATAAAACAACAAGCTTTGCTTGCTGGAAATTGCTAAAAATACTCTGAACAAGTTGTTTTTTTTGTTAGTACATAAACAAAAATTATTTTATAAAAATCTGAACATGAAAAAAAAGATTAGATTGCAATATTAGATGTGAATAATGTTTAAAATTGAAAGATAGATGGCTGAAAATGAAAATAGAAAATGAAAGAAAGCCTTGGATGATTGGACAAATGAATTTCCAGATCTGAAATCCACTCCTCCAAGCCTTTGGTAACCTGCAGATATGTAAATCCTTACTACAAAAATCAAACAAGAAGGTGAGTATATCCAAATGGCTTGCAAAATACTTTGCAAACCCAAGTAGAAACAACCCACAAAGATCTACAGCAATACTACCATAAATCTGTCCCAAGCAAAGTACTTTGCTTGGGTCTCCAAGTAAAAAAATGCAAGGAAATACCAAAAATTTGTGGCAATATTACCTTAGTAAAAATACCATACCATTGCACCAAGAATACTCCAAATGCATACAAGAGATCCTCCAAAGCTTCACTTTTATTACCCACAAAATGTGGCTGCAAATACTTGCATCGAGATTACAAAGAAGAAAGTGGGAAGGGGAGAGAGAGAGTGGGGAGAGTTACATGTGTCACTCATCCAAGAGAGAGAGAGAGAGAGAGAGAGAGAGAGAGAGAGAGAGAGTCAAGGAGGGCACACTTTTAGGGTTTTGGAGTGAGTTAGGGTTTGAGGGGTCAGATGGGAAGGGGGAAAACCTCTTTACCTTTATTCAAACATGAAGTTACATTGTAGGAAGGGTTCACTTAGGGATTTGGTACCTTTCTCAGTTTAGTTTTCACTTTACCATAAGTTCATGAGCAAGGGGGGCGCACTTTTCACTAGGGGAAGTCACTTTTGGTTGTTGGCTTAGCATGGTGGGTTCTTCTAAGTGGATTTTTAGTTTTCCAACCTAGGAAATACATTAAAAATCATTTCCCCACTCTCTCTCATGACTTCTGACACTTTTACAATTTTTGACATTTTTACCTTAGCCAATTATTTGTTGACTTTTGACTGACTTGGAATCCTTATGGACAATGACCTAGAAAAACTTGTCCAATTGAGTTGAAACTTGGCCCAAGGCTGTAGGGGGTCATAAGCCATTTGATTTGAGTACTCACACCCCTATACAAAATCCACAAGGACCAAATTTTTACATTTTACATAAAAAATAATTAAAATTTCCAATTAACGGAAAATTTTAATTATTAAAAAATCCTATCAAAACTTAACGGAATTTCGCAAGACTCTAGGAGATGTCTAGCATGGTCATTTACAACACTTCTAAACCTTAGTCACCCATTGGGCTCGATCATTAGAACGCCTTTCACAACTTTGGAGGATTATTGGAGTGAAAAACTCAAGGATAATTAAAATCGCTGGTAAGAAAGATTAATTACCTGAAGAAAAAAAACACTCGACGAAAGGACTTCCCTAATGATAAAGTCCTAAGTAACTAACTAAAAATTGAGTCATGCTGACATATTACATTATTATCCCACGAAGGGAGGGGACATTCGGTGTATACAAAAAGACGTGCTGGGGGCAAAACTGCCCTGTTGAGCCAAAAAGTATTCAAACTTGTTGTACCACAAGGTACATATTTTCATGGTACATGACATTGACACCTAGTCGAAATAGGTGGTCAACACACCCTAGGGCTTTAGCCCATTGAAAGAGGAACAATCCTGTCCTCGATCAAAACAACCAAACATCAGAAGTAGTTGGAAAGATACTGGGATATGAATATGGAAAGTGAAAAGTATGACACTGGCTAATCCAAAAACAAGACCCAGTGTGTACCCCTGCTTCCAAAAGGCTTCCTAACTTTCCCAAGAGACCAAGACAACCACCCAGGTATGGCGAGGGAAAAAGTATAACCAACAAGCTAATGTCTCATGACCAAGAGGAGTGATCTGCACTATTCTAAAAATGCCTCAAATATTAAATCAGTACTCACTGTGGTTAGAGGCTTACCAACTTGTAGCATGTCTGTGGGATGTCCAACAAGCCCGTCCAATGTCATGGTGACATCCGCTACTCAACTGTTGCCAAAAAATAGAGGAGGGGTCCATGTTGGCAACCATCAAGTACTGCTCATCTGCCGGCATTCCATGTTTGCAACATGGATGCCTCTAGATACCATCTCAGATATAGTTATCCACAAAAATGGGGATTGCAACCATAATGCACAATTTGAGCGAAAACTATTTGTTTTAAAATTTATACCTAAAGCCTAAATTCTATCACCCAAAACCCTAAAAACACATTATCTAGAGACCCCCCTCTATTTGCCTCGCACAACTTCAATTGCAACTGTTGTTGAGGAGTCCTTTGACTCGAAGCCAAATCTTGTAATTCATGCCAAGGATCCCACTTCCAGTAGTGGTGATGAGTTTGATGATTGACTATGTTGATTTGTGATATGTAGTAGGCTAGTAGCTTGTAGCATCATGCTTGTTATTTTTTGGATTCTAGAGGTCATTTAGAGCCTCATTGATTATGTATTTAGTTTCAGATATGTATTGCATTTGGTGCCAATTTGATATATTCACTCTTACATGGTATACACATGAACAAACATTGCATATTTTGTCTCTAATGGTTTGGAATCTTTAAAATATATTTTTTTCACTAAAATTTTAATATTTTATGTATTTTTTAGGAAATTGAGTCTTAAAATTCAAATCGGTCCAATTCCAGGCTGAGTTTGAGTTGACCCTTTGCCTATTTCGAGTTCAAGTCCGAGCTTTAAAACATTGCGTTGGGTGATGGTAAAGAAGAATATTTAGTGTCAATTCTTGAAGAGCTTGTCACTCAAGTTGGCATAGAGATGGAAGAATATAGTTCTACATTGCCAAGAATAGGGCAACCAAATAAGTAACACTGATACTTTATCTACTGAAAGGATGACCACCCGAAGATGACAAGTGGTACACCTTATGCACGGGTTGATGTGTTGGTAGTTGTTTTCTTCTTTGTTGTTGTTTCAGTGTTTATGTTGTTCATATCTTATTGTACAATTTTGTTTAATAAATGACAATTTGAAATTAGTTTGTTGTTCAAATGGTATCAACAAACTACCAAGCATATATAACCAGAGGATATGTTGATTGGAGAAGAATAAGGAAGTCATCCAAGAAGATCAAGGAGATTTCAACAGACTTCAAGTACCAAGGGAAATTAGGTAAATGCTGCACTTTTGACTTGGGTTACAAATTGGAGTGAACCTTGCTCATTTGATAAAGCTTGTAATGATATTGAATGGAAAAAGTCAACGAAGGAAGAAATGGATGGCATAAATAGAAATCCGGCTTTTGATTTGGGTAAAAATGCAATTGGTTGTAGATGGGTATATAGACTCAAGTAGAAGTCTGATGGTCCACTAGATAAACACAATGTCAGATTGGTGGCTAAAGGCTTATGCCTAAAAAGAGGGCATACACTGTGAAGCAAAATTACAATACGAGACTTGGGAATGACTTGGGGAGGCAAAGACTAAGAGTTGACTCAGGCTCGGGAAAAAACTGTGAGTTGATTCAGAAAGAAACATACAGTAATTAAAAAAAGATATCCTGCATCAGTTTAATAGTTAACACTGACCATATAATGCAGATTTTCGGTAGTGATATGTTTCAAAGTATATGGATGATGTGACATACTACAAAGCACAATGGTTCTGGATGGTCGACAGATCTGCTAATTGTCTGCTATGAAATCAGGTCAGTAAAACAAGCAAAATGGGTGTCTTTTATAGACAAACGACTGAATTTTGTGACTCATGAGTTACATGCTGAGCCAATCTGACTCACATTGTACTTGCTTGTCTGTGTCATGCTTGCAAACGAAACTTGTGAGTATGACTAGGGCTGAGCCAGACTCAGAAGAGGTGGCTCAATTTAGTTTTCTGACAGAGCAGAGTCAGACTTGAGAGTTGATTTGGACCCAGAGTCTAGTAAATATGCTATGAAGAGGTTAAATGAACACCATGAGGTTAATCCCTGCACTTGCAGCATAATTAAATTGAAATTACACCAAATGGATGTAAAAACTTAAAAGTGCCTTTCTTACTGGCGTTTTGCAGGAGGAACTGTATATGCAACACCCTCTTGTTTTGAGGTTGTGGGTGTTGAATTTACATGCAGCAGCGAGAGCCATTCTCCTGGAGGATGGCTAAGACCCTAGACGAGATCTAGGTCACCCAGTGCACTCCTGGGATATGTGGTCTGGGACATATATTGTTAAAGACCCTAGGTTAGTAACCAGGGCCCCTGGTTTGTAACCAGGGTACCCATGCCTGGTGCATGGAAGACTTGGTTCGTAACCAAGCAGTTAAAGACCCTAGGTTAGTAACCAGGGCCCCTGGTTTGTAACCAGGGTACCCATGCCTGGTGCATGGAAGACTTGGTTCGTAACCAAGCAATTGAAGACCCTAGGTTAGTA
>CBVK0101112887.1:0-11719 GCA_900067695.1 Picea abies | reverse complement strand
GAATAGTCTTAAAACATAAATGATATCGATATATGATTGACACACCATCAACGCCTAAGTATATCAAGTGATCAACAACAGAGGGAGAAAGCCCACCACACACTAAGAAAAATTGAATATACCATGCAACTAACATTCAACAAAGATATTCAAGATTTTAATACTCTTAAGACATAAATGATATATTCCAGATTTGAATAGTGTTAAAACATAAATGATATTAATATCAATGATATAAATGATATCAATATCAATGATGTGGGAGAAAGTTTTATAACAAATTGTAAAGAATATTTCATTTAATTTACTTGTAAATTAGTATTAAAGGAAATTAGTGGACTTAATGATTAATAACATGCGTTTCCTCATAAAAGATCACAAGTTCAAATCCATAGGGGTAGGTATATTCTATCATAATTTACCATATTCTACTATAGTCAACCATAGTAACCAGGGAGTTAATGGATTAGTGGATCAATAATTAGAGGGTGTGTTGGTTAGTGGTGAGAGTGTTAATAGATTAGTGATTGAGGTTATTTTGGGTTATTGATTTAAGGGCTAATGGGTAAGGTATTAAGGGGTTGATAATACTGGATTGAGATTAATGAGTTAGTAGTTCATATTTAACTTGGATTCATGGAGTTAGTGTAATAGAATTATCCATCTTAAAATAAAAATCCTAATGCAAAATTTTTTTTATTTTAAACTAATAACCTTATTAAATTAACATTTAAAAAATGACTATATTTATATCTAAAATACATAAATTATAATAATATGAAATTGTGACAATTTAAGAAAACATGTTTGTGGTTATGAGAGAAAGTAAGGAAGTAAGATATCTACATAAAACCTCACTATTATTTATTATTGTATTTAAAACCTCACTATTATTTATTATTGTATTGAGAAAAGTAAATATTGTTTATTGTTGTATTGAGAAAAGTAAAATGGAATGCAAAGACAACATCTACTAAACTAATAATTTTATTAAATCAACATTTAAAAATTGACTATATTTATATTTAAATTACATAAATTATAATAATATGGAATTGTGAAGATATATTTGTAATTATGAGAGTAGGTAGGGAGGTAAGATATATGTATATCATCTAACTATTATTTATTACTGTATTGAGAAAAATAAATATTATTTATTATTGTATATATTGAGAAAAGTAAAATATAACACTTTGTTATTGAGAAAAATAAATATTGTTTATTACTGTATTGAAAAAAGTAAAATGTAAAAGTGTATAATGTTTATATCTAATTATTAATCACCAAAGAAATGACCAATTAATGATGAAAATAATTAGTCATACCAGATGTTCAAAATTTTCATTTCTACCAAACAATATTCTCTGCTTTTACGGTCATCCTTCCTTAGCACATGTGGTCATTGTTGACATTTTGAGTTTAGGTATTTTTAGCAGGAATTAAGTTATAAAAATTTGGGTGAAATTGTAATTTTCTGTTGTTTAATTTTTATTTCTAAATACATAAATAGGTTCAACATGCTGGAAAACCTCCTAGCATTTTAATTATATACATATAACCAAACTAGTAGCATTTTAATTATACACACATAACCACTCAAACCTAAAGATTCAACAATTTTTCAACAAATTTATAAAATATAACAAAAAAAATATATATAACAAAAAAACGGAAACTTATAAAATACGTATAAACTAAATGTCGGTTCACCCATCAGCTGTCCACAGCTTTTGAAACTTAAGATTGTGACGACGCCCATTTTGTCCATTTTGTCCATTTGTCCATTAGCATGTGTTGACTCACTATAGTCTTTGTATTACTCAATATATGGTGCAACTCTTTGTCGACATGCATTTTAACTCGATTTGGCCCATTTTTAATGTTGTATATTTTTATAATTGTTTTTTAGTATGTGTTGACCCACTATAGTCTTTGTATTACTTAATATATGGTGCAACTCTTTGTCGACATGCATTTTAACTCGATTTGGCCCATTTTTAATGTTTTATATTTACTAATTAAAAAAAGTTATTAACAACTCTAAATAAAAAAAATTTGATTGCATCATGTAGTACTCATCATAAGTTTTCCAATGAATCCATGTTTCCTCATATCCAACTTGAGGTGAGTTATGGTCTGTAAAAATTACATATACTTAGTTGATAAGGGTATGGTGCTAAAATTTCAAGGATTAATAGTCACAATTTGTTTTTGTCTGCATCAAAATGCCCATGTGACAAATGAGCGGAACGAAATATAACACAGATTTATAATATTAACACAAAGACACAATGAATAATAATAGAGATACAATAAAACTTGACTTCTATTAAATAAGAAATATGTTGAAACTGTAAAATGCAGACTGAAAAAAGATTTCTATAATGGTGACAACTTATCTTTGAGAAGAGATGTGACAACTATGATCATTCGCAAGAAGATGAGTATAATGAGGCTCTGAAAGCCTTTTTAGAATAAACATGAATTCGAAAACCCTAGACATCCAAAAACCTAACCCTAACAGATGAAGTGCCAAAAGTCATGTGGGCCCCGTTGGGGTAAGTTGGTGCATCAACTTCCTGGGGTCGTAACTTTTGCATACAATCTCTGTTTTAGGTGCACAATATCCCATTGGAATGGTCTATCCGAGGACTATACAATACGCTATCAAAATCTAAATTTGTCCATAGTTTGACCATGGTGAGCCCTAAAAACATTGTTTAGGGCCTCAAAATGGCCCCAGAAGTTCAGGGCCCGAAAACTAGGAAAAAACTGCCAAACTCAGAAACTACCAAGATGAGCCAGTTGGAATAGGTGGGTGGCCATCGATATGCATCTGGATCAATATTCCCACCTTATGAAGCAATGGTATCTATTGCATTGAGTTTCCCCATTAGATGAGGAAATTTCTACTGAATGTGTCCCCGGGTGAGCCATTTTCCTTGGTGTAGGGGCTACCTTGCTTGGACAACCCGATAGAGTTGGATCTATGCTGGCGAATGACCTTGACATGTGTGTTCACAATCTGATCGGTGGATTCATATTCCATGTAGTTAGGGTTGAGTTCTATTGGTGTCAATTGTTCTACTATCTCTGAGGTGTCCAATAATGGTGGAAAATATGGCTGAAGGATGTCCACATTAAATATTGGATGCAAGCCAAGGAAATGGGGAATGTTGAGCTCAAAAGAATTATCACCCACAACCTTGGTGATGGTGTAAGGTCCATAGCAGAGTGGATGAAACTTCCAATGGGGCCCCATAAGGCGTTCCTTCTGCAAGTGCAACCGAACTTTGTGTCCCACCTGAAACTTATGTGACACCTAGTGTTGATCATGGAACTGCTTGTACTTGGCATTAGACTTATGTAAATATCTTGAACTTGTTGGTGGATGTGTTGGATCTGCTCAATGAACCTCATAGCTTTGTTAGCTTCAGTTTAAGCATGGGACGAGTTTGCCTGGGTGGCCGCAATAAGTAGTGCAAGATCCATGGGACCGAATTCTTGAAATCCCAACCCCATATGAAAGGGGTTGTGATTGGTTAAGCTATGTAATTCTCAGTTGAAGCTATGATGAACATAGAGAATACTTTCATCCCATGGGAGAGATGCTTGGAATTGTACATGCGTAGGAAATGCACAATCATCTGGTTGAAGACCTTGGTTTTACCATCCGTCTGGGGGTGGAAGGCAGTGGATTTGGTGAGCTTGGTGCCCAATAGTGACCAGAGGCTCGACCAGAATGTGTTGAGGAAATGGTTGTCCCGATATGAGATGATGGTTTGTGTTATCCAAAAATGTACCCATAATCATTCAAAGAAGAGTTTAGTAGTGTCCTTTGATGTGATTCTCTTCTTGCAAGTGACTAGAGTCACCATTTTAGAAAAATGATCAACCACCACAAAATCACACTCATTTCCCTTACTGGTTGACGGAAGGCCCGACATGTAGTCCATCGAGATGGATTCCCAGGGCCTTTCAGGAGTAGGAAGAGGGGCATACATGCCTTGTTTCTTAATGGTCAGTTTTTCAATGGTGCAGGACGTGCATGACCTAATATACTTGCTAACATCTTGTTGAAGTTTCAACCAATATAAATGTTGTTGCAGTACTTCCACTTTCTTTTTGATGCCGAAGTGTCCTGCCACCCTACTATAATGGAATTCCCAAATCAACTTCATTCACTTTCTTGATGGAATGCAAAGATGGCCCAGATGGCACAACATCCCATCCTGAAGATGGAAGTCCGTGACAGTTATGTTTTCTCCCAACATCTAGTAGGTGGTGGAGAAGTCATGATCTCTCTCATAGAGTTGGAGTCATTCGAAGGTCTCATGCCCAGAAGAATTTAGCACCGTGGTGAGTGCTACAACTGGAGGGCAGTTGAGGCAATCAACATTTTGATTGGTGCTTCCTATATTATACTTCATGTTGAGATGGAACTGCTGCAAGTAGGTGGACCACTTATGATGGCGGTCATTTTTCAATTTTCCTTGTGTTTACATGAACATCAGTGGCTTATGATCGGTGTGGATGACTCTCTCCTTCCTGAGAATGTAATGCCTCCATTGCAGACAAACTTGCACAATGGAGTACATTTATTTTTCGTAATTAGGGTACTTATGGAAAACATATGATAGTGTCTCACTATGATAGGCCACGGGGTGTCCATGATGAGTGAGAAATGCACCCACAACATAGTCTGAAGCATTTGTCTCGATCTCAAAGGGTTGTTGTAGGTCAAGTAATGAGAGCACTTGAGATGAGAACAAGTGCTGCTTCAAATCATCAAACACATTCTATTACAAAAGGCCCCATATGAAATTTTCCTTACCACCACCCTTGTTTACTTGGATGAGGGCCCATTCAAGATGGGAGAATCCCAACATGAACCTGCGATAGAAATTGGTAAGGCCTAAAAATATCTGAAGTGCAATGAGTGTGGTTGGGGCTATCCAATCATGAGCTACTTGGATATTGGTGGGATCAACATGCACCCCATGCTCATCAACAATGTAGCCTAGGTATTGGACCCTATCCATGTTGAATGAACATTTTTACAAATTTTCGTATAGTTTGTGTTGTAGCAGAGTGTGTAGAATCCGTTGAATATGCTGCAAACGTTTTGTCCAAGTATTTTTGTAGATGAGGATGTCATCCAGATATACAACTACAAAATAATTTGTGAAAGGCCACAAGAATCATCCATCATCCTCATGAAATTTGTTTGGGCATTCATCAAACCAAAAGGCATGACCAACCATTCGAAAAGACCATCTTTGGAATTGAAGGAAATTTTCCATACAATTGTCTTCTCTATTGTGACCTGATGGTATCTAGACTTCATATCAATCTTACTAAAGTATTACCCCCCTTCAGTTGGTCAAGCAGATCATCGATTTGAGGAATCAGGTACCGGTTCCTGACTGTGATTTTATTTCGGGACGAGTAATCGATGCAGAGTCACCAAGTCCCATCTTTCATCTGCACAAACATGATTCGACTTCCACATGGTGATGAGATGGGTCAGATATGCCTCTTTTGGAGCAGTTCTTGGATCTGAAGCTTGATCTTATTTTTTTCTAACATAGAGCAGTAATAGATTGACCCATTGGGTAGCGATGTGTTGGGGGTTAGATCGATTGAATGCTTGACCTAACAATGAATAGGTACCCTAGTGGTTGAGGAGAAGATGTCATTGTATTATTCCATGACCTTATCCACTTTCTTCTATTGCATGGAGAGATCAGTTGCGAAGGCCATGGATGTGACTGCAACCTTTCACTCACTTTGAGAGAAAATCATGAATAAGAAAAACTTCTCGGTCTAAGAGATGACCTTAATGCATTGCTTGGAAAAGATCAAGGAAATGGAAATAAGTGGGACTACCTCGGGTATCCTATACAATTTCGTGTTCAAAGTAATAATAACACTGCGAGACCTAGAATCATATATAACATGACCTTTCCATAAATAAGGTTGTCCCAAAATAAATTCACAAACTTCAAGGGGAGAGACATCCCAAAATGCCTCATCTTTGAAGGGATTGATGTCGTAGGACATGCAACATTATTGGTTGATGTGAAGATAGCTTCCTTGGTAGAGCCAACGGATGGTGTATGGCTATGGGTGTGGCGTTGTTGGCAGGGCCAACTTCTTGACGACCTCCACTGAGATGAGGTTATTCTAGCTATCACTGTCAACAATGAAGTGCAATGGAGTACCCTTCACCCACATCCATGAATGGAAGAGATGCTCACCTTCCTCTAGCTCATTAGGTTCACCAGGTTGGATCTTGGTGGTAGAAATGATGGAACTAGGTTCAACATCAATAATCTGTCTCCCCTTTTCTGGTTTTGACTCTGATTCGGAACCCACATATGATTAAGAGGCTTTCAACTCTGCCACCAATGACTTCTTTGAGCGACAATCAACAATGTTATTCCAGGGGATATTATGGAAGTCGCACCACTTCCGAGTGTCTTTCTTCATCTTTCCATTGTCCTTCTCTGTTTGTGTCTTAGACTCATTGTCTTAAGGCTTTCCATATTTTATTTTCCCTTTTTTCTACGAGTTGGGGATGCCCTTTCCCTAGTTCTTCTATGAGGGGTTCCTAGACCCAAATTTTTGCATCTTTTGTTTGAGATTTTGCTCAATTTTGAAAGCATATCAATAGGCTGTGCCCAAGGATGAGATGTCCAAAAACTCCATTTTTGTCTGGATATATATATGCAGATCGTCACAGTACTTGAGCACCATATTTCGCTCACAATATTTGGTACCCATCTTGGTGTGCAAGGTATGGAAGATAATGGTGAACTCTAGCAATAGTTGGTTTATTTCTTTCCATAGTGTGGTCCATCTTGTATACAATTCATCATAACTTCCAACATGGTAGTATTTTTACTTAATAACATCCCTAAAGGAACCCCAAGTGGGTGCAACTACAAATAGTGTGGATCCTTCTATTTCCTTTTGCTCACAGAAAGTCTCCCACCAATATTTGGCATGGGGGACGACCTTGAGGAGCGCAAATGTAATCCTTTCTCTATCAAAAAAGTTGTGGATCGAAAAATACCCTTCTAGAAGGTTTAACAATTTATATACAACATATGAATCTATTTTACCTTCAAATTAATGGCATAATATTAATGGCATCATATTTTACCTTCATCTATGCATCATATTAATGGCATCATATGACTATGATTCCACTTCACATCAATCCATTCACATCAAGGACAACACATACTTCATCAATATACTATGATAAGACATTGTTCATTTGACATCAATCATTTGACCTCAAACCTTTGACCTTTGACATCATTCAATCATCCTTTGGCATCAATCAATTCCTTTGACATCAATCAATCACTTGACATCAATCCTTTGACATCAATTAATTAAACCTTTGGCATCAATGACAACCTGATCCAACAATGTCCCCCTTTGGCATTCATGGAAATACCAACATTGATGTCAACATGTAGACAAGGCATTGCTCTACATCAATAGTCATCAATCACATCAATGTGACTATCTATCCCCCTTTGACATCAATTGAAAAGGGTGATTTTTCCCTTGGGGATGCTCCCCCTATCTGAATGCCTTTAATATTCCTCTAAATAATCTATCCCCTTTCGAACAAGGCATATCACTCTGATGTAATGCTGAAGATACATCACTCATACTCCCCTATGACCATTGCTCCCCTTGGAATTATGCCTCTGTGCTCTTTCTTCAAATATAGGGATATTTCCTCCTAGAATCATGGGAAGAAGAATGACCCCCCTTATGGGTATGTCTCCCCCTATATTCTCGGCAATATGAACAACATGCTTCTGCTGCAAATTCTACTGCTCAACAAGATCATAGATCAACTTCTCTTTCGATGACAATCCTTGGACCTGTTCATGCATCAAACTTGTGCCATACCATACATCATGAAGAAAAAGATATGTCAACAATGAAGTATAGAATCATGAATAAAAGTATCAACCATGTGCATCCTGTACCAAAATGTGTGCTCACCATGCATAAAACCCATGTACATCAACACCATACAATGTGCCAAAAAATATCATCAATGGAATGTATCAACCATATGCCTCTATCAATATGCCAACCATGTGAATCTACCAACATGCCAAACATGTGTATCTACCAATATGCCAACCATGTATCTCAATTAGTCAAGTGTCTCAACTATATCATCCAATACATATATCATATATGAGTGTACTAAACATGCACATCAACATGTATGACCACTTGTACCAAGAAATTACATCAACCATGCACCAATACCACAACAAGATGAATCCTCATACATGTATGCTAAATCCACCACAAAACATGTTACAATCAACCTGATAATAGGTGCCTCTACCAATGTACTAGAACTGTATCAATCATGCATCAACTATAGATCAAGGCTCAAGCCTCCATTCACTACATCAAATACTAAGCATCCAACAATACATGTACTAGAAGTGTTCTTCAATAGATAAATGACATCTCTAGCTAGCATCATCAAGATATATCATATAACCAAGGTGCCATAAATTCACTGCCATAACCATCAATGTTCTTCAACAAAAGATTCATCAATCCATACTCAAGGGTTAGTGCCATGCATCCAAGATAAACTTTCATTATATATCATCACCATACATAATCCAATATGTAATCATTAAAACTTGCAACAAACAATGTCATAACCTGCAACAAACTATGTAAGACACTACAACATAGATTTATACCATCGCATCAAGCTACAACCCATGTGCATAACCTTTTTTCCAAGGCTTTACCACATATACGTAGCTTGTTGCACAGATAGCTCACGTATGTATGCGACCTATTCAAGTTCAGCCTGCGTATGTACGTGACTGTTACCACTATCACCCACATATGCTTCAGTAGATGACACACTTGAGCTTCCCTCAAGGCTTCTATTCTTCTTTGGTTGTTCAGTATTCTTCACACACTTTTGAAGGTGTCCTTTCTTCTTAGAACTTGAGCTCTGAGCTTCCATATTTTCAAAGATGCCTCCCTTGCTTTCTTCATTCCTTCTTCTAGTCATGCTATATGAAGTCCTCATCATGGACTTTCTTATTGTGTTCCAACAATCCTAGGATTTGTGGTCAAATCCACTACAACAGTAGCATCTCATGTTTGACAGTGAACAACAATGTGTCCTACTTGATCACATCCCCAATACCTTATGGTGTTATGAGATATTCCATTATTTCTCCTTGCATAAGATCTTCATTCCAAAGCTTTCTGACCATATTCATTACATGAATAACATTGACCATGAAAAACAATTTCATAGCATTGCTTTGGTGTCCATCTTATTTGAGGTGTAATGATGGATTCTTGATGTATTTATTTCTTTGTTCTTTTGAAACTTTCCTTCCCTTGTGTAGGTAGTTGACTTGCAACATTGTCTTCATCCTTTACCTCATGCTTCTTTGAGGTGCTTGCTTCAGCATGTGTAGCTTCTCTCTTGTATCCAAGACCTGATTTATCATTTGGTGATCTTTGACTTTCCAAGATCTCATTTAATATTTGTGAGCTATTAAAGAATTTGTTTGACTTCTCTACTTTATTTCTAAGATCAACAACTTCATCTTCTAACTTGTGACATGACTCTTCCTTTTCATTTATTTGATACTTCAATAGTTCCTCTACCCTTTTGGCTTTTCCAATTTGGGTCTTGAGATGGACAATAATTTCAATACTTTTGCTAATCTCATCATCTACCTTCTTATCTTCTTTTTCATTCTTTAGTATTGTGATCTCATCTTCCTTTTCTTCTAATTGAGTCTTATTACTCTCTTCTTGTTCTTTGAGTATTTCCTTTAACTTCAATACATTGTGACTTTGACTCTTCTTAAGAAACCTTTTAGTGTTATCTGAAAGATAGCTATAGTCTATATAATAATGGTCATTGTTGTATTCATATAGATTGTTATAACCCTAAATTGCTCCATACATGTATACTTTGCATTTGGCCCTCTTACTTGTTATTTTTTCCAATCCATCACTAAGCAACTCTTCTTAAAAAAAATATTTTTGAAGATGTATGTGCCCTGCACCACTACTTCTCACGTACACATGCTTGATGCACCACTACAACCCATGTACGTACGTTATATGCATCATTAAAGCCCACGTATACTCACAAAAGTTGCAAGGAATTCGTTGAGATTACGGGCTATTGGGTAGTTTCCCAACTGTCCCACCACCTGTAGCCCATAACCCAGCCGAATAACCATCCTTTTGTCATATAAAAGGAGGTGTTGGGGTATCATTCCAAATCCAAGCATAAGAATAGTGAAAATATACCCATTTCACATCCCCTCCTTGCCCTAAGAATTTGCAGCCACCTTGTGAGATTTGTACCAAAATTTTCCATTTTTTCCCTTTTCCTCCATCATAAGCCTATTCCATTCCCTAGAGAGAGGTTTAGAGGAGAAAGATACGTGGAAGCGTAGCTGGAGCTTGGTGAAGAGGATCCTGGACCAGGTTCCAGGAGCAGTCGCTGATCTTGATGTAAGTAAACATTGTGATATCAATAAAAGGAATAATTTTTCTGTCCTGAAGTATGATGTGTCTAATGTTTGCATTTTATTTATGATTTATTCTAACATCTAACCCATGATTTATATATGAGATGCATGTTTGTAGTTTCATGTTTATCTTTTTTTGAATGTAGGTCAGCCTTGGGAGGAGGCTTGCAATCAATAGAGCTATCAAGCGTAAGAGGATTGACACTAGACGTAGAGTAAAAGGTAAAGTTACCCGATCTTTTCACTTTGTCTTTCATATATAAATTTGGGGTATGTTTGGGGTAGTTAGAAAAGTAGGAGACTTTTAGATGGTTAGATATTCCTACATGTTGAACCCTAGTGTAGTCCATAGGGGGGTTTTCCTACTATATTAGAACCGACGACCATAGTGGGGAAGCCTAAAGGGTTTAGGGGATATGTTTTGGGTGCTTAATTGGTTTTATTAACTTTTTTGAGTTTCTGCAAGTCTGTTGAGTCTTCAAGGGATTTTGGTCACCTGTTGGTGCCATACCAGTTCTCCCTGCCTTGTCAATTAGTCAGTTTGTTTTCCTTTTTGAGAAGTTGCAGAGGTGTATGTGGCCTGTAGTGGGTCCGCATGCATACATACATGCCTTGCTCTATATACATCCCGTGTACATATGCAGGTTGCTTAAGTGTCAGTAGCGTGCCTGTGTTAGGAATTTTTTTCTTTGCAAGGAAGTCAACCTCTTCCCTAATTGAAGTAATACTTCTCAGGGTTTCTTGATTAAGTATAGTGTATCTTTTGTTACAGTTGTATCTTGGGTTTGACGTCAGTTTTCTTATATTTTTAAATATTTCTTGTATTTTCTTTTAAAAGGTTTTAGACGATTCCGTGAGTCTTTTGATCAACCTGTTTGGTGTTTTTAGTGACTCCCTACAATCCGCAGTGGCCAGAAGTCATTTTTTGTTCTTGTCTTGTGTTTTACTTTTTCCCCTTTCACTTTCTTTAAAGAAAAAAAAATAATAATTTATTTCAAGTTTCTTGTTTGAAGCATAAACAAAAATAGAACAAGATTTCATTTCTTAGTTTGGTTAAGTAGTTGGGTTTGTTAATGTTTATGCTATTATTATAGTTATTTGCATTTCATAAAGACAAGAGCATAATAACCACAAGA
>CBVK0101112883.1:0-17503 GCA_900067695.1 Picea abies | reverse complement strand
CCCATGCACTTGGGGGTTTTGAGAGTTTTGACTTAACAAACCCTAGAGATCAACTCAGTGGCGAAAGATCCCACCTATCTTGATCCAAGCTTGGTCACAAACGTGAAAGATTCCTCCCTCGCCATTCTACATCATATCTACTCAGTTACAAGGTGTTTTTACATCATTGACAGGTTCAAAGAGAGCTAGTGCGCAACACTTGGGGCTTTCCAGCAGGGGGGGCGCACCACCTTGAGTAGAATAGCTCGATCTAGGCAGAGGAGAAGGATTTTGAGGAAAAGGACTTCTGGGTATTCTTTGTAGGGCCTAGGGCGCCTTTCCTAGCCCTTTCCGGAGGAGATTTCTTTGTCAAATTATTTATTGGAGTTTGGCACAAGTGGAGAGTAGGAGGGTGCACTGTAGAATAAGGATCCAGTCATTTGGTGGGTCAAATCTTCATCATTCAGCCCGAGACTTTACCAGGGGGTTCCTAGTGGCCTGATCTACAGTTTGGCATCTTTCTTAGAAGGTTTGGAGGCCATCTTCATAGAGGTTGAATTCTTGGTCTTCTACAACCAGGAGGGCGCACTACAAATAGAGGATTCAGTCATCTGGGGGGGTCAGATCTCCATCATTTAGCCTGAGACTCTACCAGGGGGTTTCTAGTGGCCCAATCTATAGTTTGGCATCTCTCTTAAAGGGTTTGGAGGCCATCTTCATAGGGGATGAATTCTTGGTCTTCTACAGCCAGGAGGGGAGCATTATGCAAAGAGATGACACCACATGACAGCTAGGGATTGAGTTGGATCATCTGTGTTTTTTGGTCTACAGTTTGGAGAGGATTTTGGAAGCCTGGATCTTCATCTACCTTGTATCTCAGATGCTTTATTAGTCATATACTTTATTCTCATATATGTATTCCAGATCTGCACCATTTTATATGAGGTCAGAGATCTATTATTAATAAATTAGATTTGAGGTATTTATGGTTATTACTTATGTTGTTAATCTTGTATCTTGTTGAGTATACTTCATTGTTGCATTGCTATCATTTACTTGCTGCAAACACACAAAGAACAACCAGATCTGAGGTATTTATGGTTATTACTTATGTTGTTGATCTTGTATCTTGCTGAGTATACTGCACTGTTGCATTGCTATCATTTACTTGCTGCAAACACACAAAGAACAACCTTTATAACCCTTAGCGCAACTCATGAGACTTAAGTTTGCAAAGTGTTTGATGGAATGTCACAATCAGAAAACACATAAAAATCAATGAAAAACATAATGTTCTTGGCATCTTGGCTTGGGAACATTACAATGGATTTATGCAACCAAGTAGTGAGCAACTCAAATGTGGATGAGAAGCTTTTCTGCACTTTAATGCGAAAGGAGGTAAATTTGAATAGCCTTCATCACAAGGAAGAGAAGGAGATGACAAAACTCTTCCACAATAAGATCTATGTCAAAACGACCAAGGTAGATGCTCTATTTGATTCTAGTTTACAAGTCCACCTCATAGTAGACAATTTGGTCAACAACCTTGGGTTGGGTCACCTATCATCATAGTACCCAAGAAGGATGGGACTTGGTGAATGTGTATTGACTATAGAGAATTAAACAATATGACACTCAAGAATTAGTACCTTCTACCGAGGATCGATGATTTTCTAGTCCAATGGCAGCGTTCCAAGCATTTCACCAAGTTGGATCTAAAATCAGGATACCACTAGGTATGTGTTAAAGAAGAATACACCTAGAAGACTGCCTTCAAGACAAGGTAAGGTTTGTATGAATGACTGGTCATGCCTTTTGGTTTACGTAATACACGAGCTACATTTATGCAATTAATGAATGATGTATTGTGACCCTATTTAGATTCATTTGAAATAGTGTATTTGGATGACATATTGGTTTGTAGCTCTACTTGGGAAGAGCACATTTCACGTCTTATGTAGGTGTTAGAGACTCTAAAATGTGAAGAGCATTAGTTGTTGGCTAACTTCAATAAATGTGAGTTTAGCTCAACATCTATTAATGTATTTGGGGTATGTGATCTGTGGAGGGGAACTCAAGATAGATCCCGTGAAGATGGAGGCCATCATCAAGTGGCCAATTCCTACAAATGTCACTAAACTTGGGAGCTTTGTTGGGGCAACACAATACCTAAGTAAGTTCATAGCATCATTTTTCAACGATAGCTATTCCACTCTATGCCATAACATCTGTGGTAAGAGTTTCCAATGGGGAAATAATCAACATAAAGCTTCTGATGAGCTAAAGCAAAAGATCAATCAAGCATCAACTCTTGTATTGTCTAACTTGCAAAAGCCCTTCAAATCAGAGACATATGTGAATGGATATGTTATGGGAGTGGTCTTAATGCAGGGAGGTAAGCCAATATGCTATCATTTTGAGATGTTTCTTAGGAGAGTTCTGAACTACCCTACATATGATAAAGAACTCTACGCCCTTATTCAAGCTCTTAAAAAGTGAAAGCACTATCTGATGGGAAAAGAAACCATTATTCACACTAATCACCAGCCATTGCAGTGTTTGCAAGCCTAGAATACACTTCAACAAACCAATAGACTTCAACAAACCAAACATTACAAGAGAATAATTATACCTCAAAGAAAGTGTAGTGCTTGTATGTCTTATCATGTTGCAGGGCCTCTCCTATTGGTGATAAGGGGCAATGTAAGCATTTCTTGATGTGGCTTTTCGTGTTGTAGTCTCTCCCTTTCCCCGATGACCTACCTAAAGGCGCTTATGAACCTACGACGCTTACGGAGTGCCTACTTAAAGCTCTCCCTCCCTATCCTATGAGTGCCTGAAGGTTACGATGCCTATTCTATGGAGACGAGGTTTTACCACCATTCCTAGCAAAGAGCAATTATATGAGACCAAGCAACGATGTTTTCAAAGATTATTAGTAGTTTACTGTAAAATATTCGTTTAAAAAAAATAATTTGGGTTTCCTTTAATTTGTTTGCTTTTCCGAGCATAGCACGGCGAATGGTAAGCCGGTGTTCCTTTAATTTGTTTGCTTTTCCGATTTCCGACGAAAGCACGGTGAGGACTCAGCCTGTATTAGTTAGACGTCACTATCTATCAACGTCGGCTTCATTGAGGTGAAAAAGCACGCTGGTGAGTGGATGTCAGTTAGACGTCACTATCAACATCATGCATCATTTGATCAGATAATAAAATGAATGATTAGATGTAACGCCGGAGATATTGGGAAATGAAATCTGAAGGCCATGTGTGTTGTTTCCATTGTCAGTCACATCTCTAAGTTCTAGCTCTTTCAATCTCATTCATTAAGCCTCGAGCAAAACACCCGGAGTTCCAACTTCCGGCCAAACTCCAGGAGTGTCTTTGATTTTGATGTGCATAACTGAAAAATCTCACAAAAAAGCATTCAACCGGGTATTGTGGTTATCGGAGGAAAATTGGAGGGTGCAGTCTCCAGAAATCCCATGAAACCGTTGCTTTAACTCATGTTGGTTGATCATGGAGATAAAACGTTCGTTGTGGCGTTTGGTTTTACATTGTTTCACCATTTCATTGCTCTTTCTTTTTGCTCTGTCTGTGCTTGTTGTGGTAATGTTGTGTGGTGTGGAGCTCTCTCCCTTTCCCACAGTGTAGTGGTAATGTTGTGGTGTGGAGCTCGTCTGTGCTTGTTGTGTGAATATGAACGTCAGTGCAGTGATGTCGGTGTGTCTCTCTGCTTTCTATGTGTTGTGTGGAGCGCTCCTTGTCTGTGCTTGTTTTGTTTCGTTTTGTGTGAATGTGAATGTTTGTATGTGAGTTTTGACATTTATTATGCGTGAGGAGCAGACCAGCGCAGCAGTTGCAGCACATGATGAGATACGGTGAGGTAATAAGATCAGAATTGATCAATGTGATCTGTTTGTTTGTTACCATTCATTCATTCTTTGATTTGCAGGTTTTGGTTTGATGCATTAACTAATTAGTGTATTTGGTTTGATGGGTAAAATTTGATGGGATGAGATATCTGATGTTAATGGTTAAATCTCGTAGGTGGAAGAAACAGAGGAGTTACTTGGTTCTGGCTGGCGGGCGTTGGGAACAGCAACAACAACATTTCCATTATCATTGCTGGATGGAAGTTGCCAGATGATAAGATCACCGGGAGTGCAGGTATGGGAGAGCACACGTCCATCTCTTCATGCTGGCCCCAAATACATACTGAAGATGATACATATATTGGGTGGATCAAATATGGCCAAAGGAGGGAAGAAAACCAAAAAGACCCAACAGCTCTAAATACAATTTTCCAAACCTGCATGTATATGTCTGCCAGATCAAGGAACGAGGGAAAGCATGTAGAAGCTTTCAACATGATCACTCTGCCCAGTCTTCCTCGTGCAATGGAAATGGGCCTGCGAATGATAGATTATGCAATGGAAATATGGGCAGAAGAATCGAGAGTACAACCCACTAAAGCCCGGTTTGATCTTTACCGAGTTGTCTCAATGTTTTAAGATTTGAAATCATATACGATCAAAATCGATTCCACAAAAAATTAATATATCACTGAAATCTGTTCAAATTGTATAACATTTCAACTATTTTGATCTTTACGTTAAAGAACATGTCCGGAAAAAAAATGTAATTAAGGATTATGTCCTGTTCTGCCCTGATTTAATGAACAGTATAAAGGTGACCAGTTCATTCATTCGAGAATCCAATCCGAACTTAGGCGATCAAATCGGACAGGGAAGGGACAAACGTACATCCGACGTGGAAGCCCAAGACTCCAACTCACTCCGTCAACAGGTAGGTTACATTTCTTCATACTCAGTCTCCGTCTCCGGCTCCTTTCTTTTCTTTAGCATATTATTAACTCTGTACAAAGAAATTTTAGATCCATAAATCAGATTTGTAAATTAGATTAGATATGTAGATTAATTAAATCCGATGTAATTGCTTTGGTGCGTTCTTCCTCCCATCCGTTAGTTTTTCAGTGTATTTATTCTAGATCAGTAAATGAGATATGTAGATTAATTAATTCAGAGTAAATAGATGTATTGTTTTGTAAATTAAATCAGAATAGATATGTAGATTTGTTTTGTAAATTAAATCAGAATCAGATATGTAGATTAATGAGTTCAATAGATGTCATTGTAATTGCTTTGGTGTGTTTTTCTCTTATTTTATTTATATGTTTATTAGATAAAAAAGTTTTGGATTTATTTACAATGTTGTTTGTTAATATTATTTTAATAAAAAAGTAGATTAATTACTTCAGAGTTAATAGATGTAATTGTAATTGCTTTGTTGTGTTTATTTATTTAATTAAAAATAAAATTTTGAATTTATTTGTAAGGTTGTTTGTTAATATTATTTTAATTATAAATTTGTGTAGTCATATTATTTTACATCATTAAAATTTTATTATATTTAATAAATTATTGGTGGTTTGTAAGGGAGTAATTTGTTGTTAATAATGAGTGGAGTGTTTACTTAAAATATTAAAAGTTCCAAAATTTTATATTTATTTAAAAAAACTTAAAGAACATTATAATTAATTGTCAAAACTTGCACACTTTGATTAAAATGACAAAACCTAAAATTATAGAGCCCAATGCACAATGATGAAAAGGTTTGATCAATAAAATCCAACCAACAATGAGAGATGGGTCTAAAATCACAAATTCAATTCTTAAATTCAAAAACTCAAACAACATTATAACTAACTCTCAAAATCTACACACTCTTTAAAATAACAATTTCAATTCTTATTTAATTTTCAATAAATCACTAAAACTCTCTAAAGAATTTATCATTAAAACTATTTATAATTAAATCATATATAATCAATAATGTCTAACTTCCAACCTACAAACACATGTATAATATAATCAACTAAAATATTAATATAATATGCATTAATAAATACATAAATTAAAATTTCTTACCAAAATAGAATGTTTATCCCATTTAATGAATATAGTTCACACGTACAATCCACATATAAATTGGTTCAGTGATAAATATAGGTGCGTTCCGTGAAAAGAATGTGGTTTAAGCGAACTTAAATTAAACAAATATTAATTTATTATAACTAGCATAGAAGGTACGAGCATCACGATCCAAACTCACACCATGAATTGTTTTGCTTATTATCATGGCATCATGTTTGCGTATTTAAAGCACCTACTTATATGGTACCTTAAGCATCTTATTATAAGTACGAACCTATTTAAAGTATTTAGTTATAGGTTACTCTAAGCATCTTGTTATAGGGTATTTTAAGTCTAGGTTGTATATAATTGGATTTAAAGTTATTTTAGATTTGAAACTCAAATTACAGAGCATTAAATACGTTACAATGGAGAGCTTGATCTCCACATGTTTTTAACAAACTTGGATCCCTAAATATATTTTCCATAAATACTTGTTTTGAAATTATAATGTAACATAAATATTTGTTTTGAAATTATAATGTAACATGTTTTATGTCTTGAATTTTGTAAAACTTTAAAATTTTATTTATATTTATGTAAATAATGCTTAAAGTTTGTCTCATATCTTTTTTAAATATATTATTTTTGTTATTATTATTTTGTTATTGTCAAAACTTGCACACTTTGATTAAAATGACTATTTTAATTTTTAAATCCAAAAAACTCAAACAACATTATGACTAACTATCAAAACCTACAAAACTTAAAATTACAAATTCAATTCTTAAATCCAAAAACTCAAACAACATTATAACTAAGTGTCAAAACCTACATACTTTTTAAAATAACAATTTCAATTCTTATTTAATTTTCAATAAATCACTAAAACTCCCTAACTAATTTATCATTAAAACTATTTATAATTAAATCATATATAATCCATAACATCTAACTTCCAACAAACTATTTATAATTAAATCATATATAATCCATAACATCTAACTTCCAACCTATACATAATCTTAAAAACCTAAACAAAACTATTTATAATTAAATCATATATAATCCATAATATCTAACTTCCAATAACTACATAATCTTAAAAACCTAAACAAACACACATATGTATAATATAATATTTTGTTATTGTCAAAACTTGCACAGTTTGATTAAAATGACTATTTTAATTCTTAAATCCAGAAAACTCAAACAACATTATGACTAACTATCAAAACCCACAAAACCTAAAATTACAAATTCAATTCTTAAATCCAAAAACTCAAACAACATTATAATTAAGTGTCAAAACCTATATACTCTTTAAAATAACAATTTCAATTCTTATTTAATTTTTAATAAATCACTAAAACTCCCTAACTAATTTATCATTAAAACTATTTATAATTAAATCATATATAATCCATAACATCTAACTTCCAACCTATACATAATCTTAAAAACCTAAACAAAACTATTTATAATTAAATCATATATAATCCATAACATCTAACTTCTAATAGCTACATAATCTTAAAAACCTAAACAAACACACATATGTATAATATAATCAATTCAAATATTAATATAATATAATATGTATTAATAAATACATAAATTAAAATTCATTACTAAAATATAATGTTTATCCCATTTAGTAAATGAAAATGAATATAAAATATAATGTTTATCCCATTTAGTAAATGAAAATGAATATAGTTCACACCTACAATCCACATATAAATTGGTTCAGTGATAAATATAGGTGTGTTCCGTAAAAAAAAAAAAAGTGATTTAAGTCCACTTAAATAAATTAAACCAATATGAAATGAGATATTATACATGATCAAATATTGTGTACTATTAATTTATTATAACTAGCAGTAAATAAATTAAACCAATATGAAATGAGATATTATACATGATCAAATATTGTGTACTATTAATTTATTATAACTAGCAGAGAAGGTACCAACATCACGATCCAAACTCACACCATGAATGGTCTTGAGTATTATCATGGCATCATGTCTTCGATGTACTAAGCACATACGTATTTAAAGCACCTACTTATAGGGTACCCTAAGTACCTTGTTATAAGTATTAACGTATTTAAAGTATCTAGTTATAGGGTATCCTAAGCATTTTGTTATAGGGTATTTTAAATCTAGGTTGTATATAATTGGATTTAAAGTTATTTTACATCTGAAACTCAAATTACATAGCATTAAATAAATTATAATGGAGAGCTTGATCCTTACATGTTTTCAACAAATTTAAATCCTTAAATATATTTTCTATAAATACTTGTTTTGAAATTATAATGTAACATGTTTTATGTCTAGAATTTTGTAAAACATTAAAATTTTATTTATATTTATGAAAATAATGCTTAAATTTTTTCTATATCTTCTCTAAATATATTACTTTTGTTATTATGTATTTAGTGCTGTTTATATGTATATAATTTTATTATTATGTATTCATATATTTAACTTTTTTATTATATATTTAGTCATAAGTTATATATTTAATTTTTTTTATTATATTTAGTCATAGGTTATAGTTATATAACTTTGTTATTATTATATATTTATTAATGAGTATCATATTTTTTTTTATATTATTTTGTTATTAGGTATTTAATTAGGTTTGCGTTTTTTGATATTAAAATTTGTCTCATATCTTTTTTAAATATATTACTTTTATTATTATGTATTTAGTGCTGTCTATATGTATATAACTTTATTATTATGTATTCATATATTTAACTTTTTTATTATATATTTAGTCATAGGTTATATATTTAATTTTTTTATTATATATTTAGTCATAGGTTATATATTTAATTTTTTTATTATATATTTAGTCATAGGTTATAGATATATAATCTTGTTATTGTTATATATTTATTAATGAGTATCATATTTTTTGTATGTATATTATTTTGTTATTATGGTTTGATATTTAGTAATGAAGTAAATTAGGTCCACAATACATGTAATATTGGTGTTTTGTGACTTGGGAAACTCTAGTATGTATATAATTTTGTTATTATGTATTTAGTTAGATTTGATATTTAGTAACAAAGTAAATTTTTTTTATTATATATTTAGTCATAGGTTATAACTATATAACCTTGTTATTATTATATATTTATTAATGAGTATCATATTTTTTTGTATGTATATTATTTTGTTATTATGTATTTAGTTAGATTTGATATTTAGTAATGAAGTAAATTAGGTCCACAATACATGTAATATTGAAACTATTTATAATTAAATCATATATAATCCATAACATCTAACTTCCAACAGCTACATAATCTTAAAAACCTAAACAAACATACATATGTATAATATAATCAACTCAAATATTAATATGATGTAATATGTATTAATAAATACATAAATTAAAATTCATTACTAAAATATAATGTTTATCCCATTTAGTAAATGGAAATGAATATAGTTCACACGTACAATCACATATAAATTGGTTCAGTGATAAATACAGGTGCGTTCCATAAAAAAAAAAATGATTTAAGCGGACTTAAATAAATTAAACAAATATGTAATGAGATATTATACATGATGAAATATTGTGTACTATTACTTTATTATAATTAATATAGAAGGTACGAGTATCATGATCCAAACTCACACCATGAATTGTTTTGCGTATTATCATGGCATCATGTCTTCGATGTACTCAGCTACATGCAATAAGTACGAGCGTACGTACTTATAGGGTACCCTAAGCACCTTGTTATAAGTATCAACGTATTTAAAGTACCTAGTTATAGGGTACCCTAAGCATCTTGTTATAGGGTATTTTAAATCAGATTGTATATAATTGGATTTAAATTTATTTTACATCTGAAATTATTGTATATAATTGGATTACAAAGCATTAAATAAATTATAATGAAAAATTTGATTTCCACATGTTTTCAACCCACCTAAATTCTTAAATATATTTTCCATAAGTACTTATTTTGAAATTATAATGTAACATATTTTATATCCAGAATTTTATAAAACATTAAAATTTTATTTATATTTATGAAAATAATGCTTAAAATTTATCTCATATCTTTTTTAAATATATTACTTTTGTTATTATGTATTTAGTGCTGCCTATATGTATATAACTTTATTATTATTATGTATTCATATATTTAATTTTTTTATTATATATTTAGTCATAGATAATATATTTAATTTTTTTATTATATTTAATCATAAGTTATAGCTATATAACTATGTTATTATTATATATTTATTAATGAATATTATATATATATTATTTTATTTTATTATTATGTATTTAATTAGGTTTGCGTTTTTTGATATTAAAATTTGTCTCATCTTTTTTAAATATATTACTTTTATTATTATATATTAATTACTATCTTTTTTAAATATATTACCTTTATTATTATGTATTTAGTGCTTTCTATATGTATATAACTTTATTATTATGTATTTATATATTTAATCATAGGTTATATATTTATTTTTTTATTATATATCTTTTCTAAATATATTACCTTTATTATTATGTATTTAGTGCTTTCTATATAACTTTATTATTATGTATTTATATATTTAATCATAGGTTATATATTTATTTTTTTATTATATATTTAGTCATAGGTTATAGCTATATAACCTTCTTATTATTATATATTTATTAACGAGTATCATATTTTTTTTTATATATATTATTTTGTTATTATGTATTTAGTTAGGTTTGATATTTATTAATGAAGTGAATTAGGTCCATATTACATGTAATATTGGTGTTTTGTGACTTGGGAAACTTTAATATGTATATTATTTTGTTATTATGTATTTAGTTAGGTTTGATATTTAGTAACGAAGTAAAATTTTTTTATTATATATTTAGTCATAGGTTATAACTATATAACCTTGTTATTATTATATATTTATTAATAAGTATCATTTTTTTTTGTTATTATGTATTTAGTTAGATTTGATATTTAGTAATGAAGTAAATTAGATCTACAGTACATGTAATATTGATGTTTTGTGACTTGGGGAACTCTAGTATATATATTATTTTATTATTATGTATTTAGTTAAGTTTGATATTTAGTAATGAAGTAAATTAGGTCCACAATACATGTAATATTGGTGTTTTGTGACTTGGGGAACTCTAGGAAACATCCCCAATTTGTTGAAGATGTTTCCTAGAGTTTCCCAAGTATTAAATACCTTAAATTATAGGACATTAAATACGAGAGAGTGGAGAGCTTGATTCCCACATGTCTTCAATAAATCTGGATCCATTTTATCCCCTGAATATTGTAAAACATTAGATCCATTTTATCCCGTGAATATTGCAAAACATTAAAATTTTATTTATATTTATGCTTAAAATTTGTCTCATATATTTTCTAAATATATTACTTTTGTTATTATGTATTCATTGTTGTACATCATATCTAACATATATTTAACTTTTTTATTATATATTTACTTTATAAACTAAACTAATGCTTAAAGTTTGTCTCACATCTTTTCTAAATATATTACTTTTGTTATATTATGTATTTATGGTTGTACAACATATCTCACATATATTTAATTTTTTATTATATATTTAGTCATATGCTATAGGTATATAACTTTGTTATTATGTATTCATATATTTAACTTTTTTATTATATATTTAGTTATAGGTTATATATTTAACTTTTTTATTATATATTTAGTCATAGGCTATAGCTATATAACTTAGTTATTATTATGTATTCATTAATGAGTATTATATTTTTTTATGTATATTATTTTGTTATTATGTATTTAGTTAAGTTTACATTTGTTTGATATTTAGTAATGAAGTAAATTAGATTGACATACATATACATCATGTTCCTTTAATCCAAAGCTATGTTGCATGGGGAATTGCCCTCCCTCCCCCCAAAAAAACCTTATACTTGTTATATTGGTGTTTTGTGACTTGGGGAACTCTAGGAAACATCCCCAAATTGTTGGGGACTTCATTGGGGACTTGGAGACTTGTTGGTCGTCCCCAAGACAATTTGGGCAGATTTCAGAGACATTCTCGACATATTTCAGAGATGTTTTGGACAAATTTTAGTGATGTTCTTGGAAAATTTTGGGGATATTCCGAGCATGTATCTTCAGTTTTGACAATAGACATTGATAAGTGGACAATATGATCATTTTCCCCATCCATTCTTTTTGTATTACACTAAATCTAAATATGATGTACAAGTTGCAACTCAAAACATGGGTTTTGTATGATGGGTTTCAATTTGGGTTTTTAGTGATTTAATTATTGTCTTTTCAGCAACAACATTAAAAAAGAAAAGTCTCCACGCCAAAAATCCAGGAAATGAAACATTTCAAAGGGTTGATCCTTGTGGTTATTGCTCTTGTTCTCCTCATTTTTGGGGCCATCTTGGCTTTTACATATTGTACATGGGTTTCTAGGGTTCATTCAAGTCCAGTTCTTCCACCATCCCAACCTCAAGCATTGTGAAATCAATCAGATAGTAGAGACTCAGATTGGGTACAAAATGTTTGAATGAATTCTTATTCAATCACCTTTTTAATCTAAAATATGAATCTAATCTATTTACAAAATCAAAGTGTTTTGTAGTGGTTTTCAACACAACAGTAAAATCTACAAAATCCATTGAGAATGGAATGTCTTTTAAGTTTTAACATAATCATTATTAACAAGAAATATGAGGAAGACACACTGTTATAGAGATAGTTCTTTGTCTCATAAACCCTTCATGGACCTTATTACAAATTGAAAATAGTTACACTTAATTTGCCTAAAGCTAAACTACATTTTGCTCATGTCTAGGGGCCAATAATGGAATGTCATTCGACCCTTTTTTAAAGTGCCTGAGATTTTTCAGAACCGACAAGTGTAAGGGTTGTGCATAATACTATATAGTATAGACGGCTATGCTTACAAGCAATTACAAATGTTTATGGTAAATTTTGAATTTTTAATATATATATATATATATATATATATTCCCTCAGAAAAAAATACATTTATATTTCAACATGAGATGTAAATACAATCTTCACATCGGCTTACATACCTGTCCTTTTCAAGACTTCATCAACATAGGTCAATATGATCCAATCATCCTTTTGTTCTTCAGAATGTCTACCGAAAAAGTTCTGAGATTTTTCTCATACAGTAAAACATATATAAAAAATGACACATTAATACCTAAGTCTCTATATCTTATCTAGACATATTTCAAAAAAACTTTCCGCTCAGTCATAATTTAAGCATCATTCAATGAAAATATTATGGATGAGACTATTGTCCCATTTTTGTGCTCATCTCCAACCACCTATTCAAGTTTGCCTTCTAATCATGTCTTTGAAAGAGTAACAACTTTGGAATTGTGTTGCCTATAGACGTGAAAGAATGATGCCTTATAAAAAATGTTTGCAATATCTTTAAGGAGGATAGCCATATTAAAGAGCCTAGATTTTAATATTTGATTTTTCCCTTTCATCCATTGTATGACTAGTTCAAAATCACCATAAATTTGGAGTGACTTACATCCTTTCTTAAGGTCAAATTTCATGAGAAGGAGAAGAGATTCCATCTCACCATTATTGTTGGTCCTAGGACCCAAGAAAGACTTACCCGCATAATAATGGTCTTTTGAAAACTAGAGGATATAACCTTCATCGCATTTGGTACCCCCCCTCTGGCTGGCCCCATCAAAAAAAACCCATGGAATGGATTTATTGATTTGGGGAGGGAGCTTGTGGATACTTTTGGAACTTTAGATGGAACCTGGAAAAAAGGCAGTAAAGAGAGAACTTGAGAAGCCACTTGAAAACTTGGAACCAACTTCCCTTCAAATATACTTTCATTCCTAGCAATCCATATTCTCCATAAAACCAAGAAAGGAATAACTCTTAGTTGTTTTAGATCTTTCTTCATGAACCATGCATTGAATTTTTCCAAAACATTACCTTTGGTCCACATCTGTTGTAATTTCAAGGAGGATTCTACATCCCTTCATACGTGAACAAAAAATGGGCATTCACAAAAGAGATGGATGTTGGATTCAAGATTATCTCTACATAATGTACACCATCCAAGAGATGGATGTTGGATTCAAGATTATCTCTACATAATGTACACCATCCAGGATCTACCAATTTCTTCTTTTGTAGTTTGTCCCATTTAGGCAATCGATTATAAAGAATGAGTCATATCAATAAGATACTCTTACTAGGTGCTCGCACCTTCCACTTCTTCTTCCACCACTAGTCCTTTGAGAGAACACTAGGATCTTGCTAAGCTTCATAGCCCAATGCAATCAAATACTTGGTACCTTCACCTTTCCCAACTCAGGATAATTCATCAACTCCCTCCAATAATCTAACACGTGCTCTTGAAAATCCTGCAACGTATCTTTCACAATGAGTTGCCTATAAACCTTTGAGTCCAACTTCTTGAGCAGTAAGCTAGACTTGTGACCATGTAGAGGTAGCATCTTCTTTACCTATTTTATTCAATGAGCATAAACGTCTTAGTTGGAGATGATTAATAATCTCTTGGGGAAGAAAAATATTTTGATTACATCCCAGTATGGCATTTGATCTTCAGACTTGAGAATCATCATTTACTTTCCACGCCAAATGGTTTCCAATGACTGAGAATGTTGAGGTTAAGGATTTCCAGTGATTCGACACTTGGTGAGTTGATTTACTAGGATTTCTAATCCAATCCACCAAGCTTTCAGGGTCTATGAATTTGTTATGAACAATTTTGCACCATAAGATGTCATTCAAGATGATGTGCTAGAGCGATTTAGCAGCCAAAGATCATTTGAAAGAATGCAGATCCTTTATCCCCGAACCACAAAATTTTTTGGTCTTGAATATAATCTCCCATTGAGCCCAGTGCGCCCCTTTATACTTTGCATCACCTTTACATAAATAATTGGCACAAATTGTAACACACCCAATCCCCTTAAGTACCCTTTTTAAGGGATGGGGTATTAAAATTTTTCTTTCTCTCGATCATCTCAAAACCTCTTCTCGAGGGAACCATCATCATTTGCTCGTCAATATCTTTCTAATGACTATAACCATGCTCAATTCCGAGCTTGGGATCAAAATTTATGACCTCCTAAGGTTTCTCAAGCTCGCATGGTCAAAACCCTTCTCATTGCCATGTGGTACCTTGTCAATCATGCCATCTGACATGGCCAAAACATGGCGTTGATGTAGCACCCACCTAATTTTCCATTGTGGAACTTCTGCCTACATAAGCCTATAGTCATCTTCGGGATTTATTATCCCTTAGTTCACACCTACCAGCAAAACTTTCAATGATGATACACCAAAGGGAACATTCCTCGAATCCTATGGCTCTCAGCACTCGATCTCTACAGTTTAGAGCACGTTGAAAATATCGTTTGGCACAGAGGTTAACTCCCGACTCCCAATGGTCTCCATGGTACATGGGTGTGACCCACGAGATCTACGGTGGAGAATTCATCTCTTCCCTTTGCCAATCAACGATTGTCGTTAGCCCCGACTCCCATCGTCGTCAACGATTACTCCATCGTAGAGCATCACACCCCAACACAAAATTTTTGATGACGACCCTCTATTGGGTTTACTTCATATCCAAGGGTCTTCGGACCAAACATCCCAGGGTTTTAATTGCATTGGCGACGCCAACTCGTGTGGGGGTTAACGCTCGTTCCTAACCAACCTCCCATGTTCCGATGACAATGCCTCTAGATCTAATAATCTATATCTCCTTGTAACATCTCTAACGAGATCAATGAATATCACCATCCTTCCTCTCCATACCCTCCCCGACCAACCAACAACTGACACCTGTCGTCCTAGGGACACTTTGACAGTCTTGCTGGCATGCCATGTCATTCATGATGTCATCGTCCTCGCTCCTCTTTGGAACTAGTCTCACAAAATATCAACAATGGAAATTCCTCTTGCCCAATGACGGATCAACAGTTCTCATCATGTTGTCGATCCCTGTGTCGTCGACATACATGACTTTGCTAACCCTTCAAACCCCAATGTACGACCCAGATCGCTCGAGGACGAACCCCAACAAATCCAATGACCATAACTGAAAATGATGATCCAAAGGACCTCTCTCCCAATGGGACCCACCTTCATTCTGTTGGCCAATCCCTTGATGACACCTGTCACTACTTGGGCACGTGGACTACCAACTTGGTAAGCCACAACATCAGGTCGTTACCACATCCTCTCATGGATTAGGTGAGACCTATGACAGATCGACGACTATCATCGCGTCTCACCACTCACCGATCAACGGTCTAGATTATCTCTTCAGAGTCCTACTCTGAGCTCTTTGGATTTGTACTCCGAACCCTTCAGATTCAACTAATAAAAGGTTCACCACCTGACACATGGCACAATCTCTGCTAGATACGTGGCATCATTGCCACTTGACACATGTCACTCGTCTTCCCACAAATTCTCGTGAGTAGGTGCTAGGTCATCATGACACATGGCACAATATTTGCTTGACGTGTGGCATGATATTTACTTAACACATGGCACCATCCATGTCACACTCTTAAGCCTTTGGTAGGAGATCAACGGTGTAGATCTCCTTTTGGAATTCCTTTGTTCTTGGAAGATCAATTGTTCAGATCTTCCCTTAGAGTTCCTTCTTCAGAGTACACCTCCCTCGGGTCCGCAATTGACTCTGAACAACATCCTGCGATGGACAACTAGGATCATATCTTGCTCTGGTTTCGATTAACGGTCCAGATTTTCCTTCGAGGTCCCACCTTCAAAGTGCTTCTCCTCCAGAACTATAACTTACTTTGAACAATGTCCTACGATGGATGGATAGGATCATTTTATCTCACAAATTCAACGTTTGAGATTTGGTCTAGCCCCAAGACTCGCCTCCATGTTGATCAACGACTGGATCTTGTAGCTGAATCCAATCAGTGGCTACAATTATTTCGGAGTGAAACAAGGTCTTATCACATTCCAAGGATATGTGGGGCCCTCACGATGGATCGACAACTAAGAGTTAATATTTCCCTTGCTTTGAACAAGGATATAAGTCTCACCTCAGAGTCCCTGTTAAGTACCTATACCAGATCTTCAAATATACTTCAATAATACCAATAATAAACCCTTGAGGTAGGGCAACACCATACAATGGATCCTATTATGGAAGAAACACTTTAGAAGTGTCTTGGGTTATGAGTCAAACTCCAAAAAAAATTCTAAGTTATTTGTGCAAATTTCGGCAAAATTTAACTAAGGAACTCAAGCTAAAAAACTAGTTTCCTTAGGGTCTTTTGTTGCTGTTATAAAACAGAAATACAGAGGCACTACAATTGCCAAATATGAATTGAAAGATCTAAGAAAAGAAACTATCCTTTAACTTATAATTTTTTTTGAAAGGAAGAATGCTAAAGGAGACTTTTCCTATGCTAGATCTAATCAATTAGATGAAACTTGAAAGTATAACTTAGATCTAGTTTATCTTATGCATGTAGTCTTAGATATTCA
>CBVK0101112855.1:0-10880 GCA_900067695.1 Picea abies | reverse complement strand
TGCCCCATTTCGAAGCAGTTCCTACACCTGAAACTGAGATTCTCATAGTCGAGTTTTTGGTTCCTTGAGTAGTCCTTGCCTTAAAGATAAATTTCAACTAGGAAACCTTTGGTGAAATCCATTTCTACACAGCTTCGAGTGAAGGTGGAGAGGGCTGGCTTGGAATCCGGGCTTCTGTAGAGAAACTTTCTGAGGCTATTGCCAATAGATTGAAGAGACTCATCCCCCAAGAAATGCATGGGAAAGTACAGAAGTCTCACCCAGACTAGAGATGAAGAGATACAGTCTGTGGAAGGTTCAAAGGCAGGGGTCCATAGTTGCATGGACAGGCCTACTCTGCCCCAGAACCATGGCCCGAAGTTAAACACATTGTCTCTATCGCTTGTATATTCGAAAACTACCACAAAAGACTCCTTTGCACAGGGGCAGGTAATGACTTCTCTATCTAAAAGCAGTTACCATTCGGATGAGATCCAAGAGAGGAGATCTGAAAGATTAGGCCAGAATCCATTAAACCTGCAAACGAAAGCGTGCTTGTTGTAATGACGAGCATGAGTTAGGGTTTCCTACAACATTTGAATGGAGACTATCAGAGCTTCAGTAACTGCTGCATGTAGACTGGAGGGATTTCCCTAGCATGAAGCCACCTCTTTGATGGAGGGGGCCGAAACCGGAGAAAGAAGCACTGAAGTCTCCGCCGACGAGGCACCATGGGGAGCCCATCCATGAAGGGGAGAGAGTGGCTCAGAAGAGGGAGTCGACACCAAAGGAGGAAGGCCAGCAGCCGCCGCCGCAACACTTGTTATATCAAGATTTTGTTTTTTACAATGATACATATATAACGATGCATATATATATATATATATATATATATTTATAAAAGGTATGTTTTGAAATGTCACTAAACGCTTAACCTTAAATAATTTAAACTTTTTCATTTTTTAAAAAACATATGAAATTACATCAATTTATTTCTATATTTGACATTAATTTTTTTACTTTGTTCAATAGTATTATATGTTAAGTTTTTTTTTAAACGGTATTTATTAGCTATATGTTCAACGAGATGTACGTTTTGCAGGGTTAAGATCTCTCTGCCATGGTCAGAACTTAGTGCATGGAAACATTTTATGAAGTTAGCATAGAGTTAATATTCTTAATGTTTAATTTTTTTAGTTAATCACTTCATGATTGGAATTAGTTTAGATAATTTCTTTAACTAGATTTATGTTTCAGACACATCTCATTATCCTGAATTATTTAATTCTTAAGCGGAATTGTTGTTTTCGATTTTTATTTTAAAATCGTAATATGGTAAATTTATATAAACAATATGTTTTTTGTTTCAAGTTTTAAAACATTTTTCTTTAATTACAATTTTGAAAAAATGTTATTAACAAAATATGAACATATTAAAAATTTGTAATAATATTGAACTAAACATGTTTTAATTGAACTAATGTGGTTGTGGAGACTTTGTGATTGTTAAATGTAATTAACAAAATATGAACATATTACAAATTTGTAACAATATTGAACTAAACATGTTTTAATTGAACTAATGTGGGTGTGGAGACTTTGTGATTTTTAACGTGGTAATGGTAGAAACAGTTGGCGTCTCTTCCTAGAATCGAGACCCTAATACTACCATTGTGAAGGCATTGTGATGGTTTTACAAGGGAGGTGGTCTAGAAAACCCCAATATTATCATAATAGCGTGGTCTGTATAAAAGGTTGGCTCATAGGTCTTTACAGATATCCATAAAAAAGGATTGGAAATTCCATATCTGGAATATGTGATGCGAAGAAATAGAATTGGGGAGACACACACATATAATATTTTTTATTACTAATATTATACACAATATTACATGTATATATATAGTTGGAATTAGATCCAATTATCTCAAAACATATACATAGTCGTTGAGAGAATCTTTCAACAACCTCCAACAAATCTCCAAGAAATTGAAACAAAATCCAAACCAATTCTATTGTAATCATTACTCCAACACCCTCCCATAATACTTACATTACAAATGTTATATCATAATTACAATACTCAAATGTCAACATAGATATTTGTCTTGATATGGTCTTAATCAACACTCCTATGCACTGTGACATCTTTTGGTATACACTCTTTCTTATCCACAACTTCAATCTTCCCTTTCAACTCATTTAAGACAACAATGCTTCTCACCATCATTGACGAATTTGTAGAATTGATCTCCTGAAGGACAATCTCAATATTGAATTATCCTCTCGACACACTACCATCTATGGAATTTTGTCGAAGAGAAAATATCGACAGGTATATAGGATAGTGATCTAATTACTTGATAGTTTCAACAGTCAATCATACACCTGACCTTCTTTAAACACATCTACAACAATATACACAAGGATAAAAAGTAACTGACATATTGAAGAACCAAAGTACAACACGAATCTCTATCTTTTAACAGACTTGTAAACATACTAAACTAATGAATATGTTCTTACATGGCACCAAAGTATGTCAAGAACTACTAGCCTAAGATATATTACTCTATGCAATTCATTGGTTATGCATAAAATAATTTTGCAAACTCACAAACATCACAATCTGCTCAAAGTTCTCACAGTTTGCACACTAACAAATTTCACATACAGATATCTGAGAAAGGTGATGGAAGAAATGTGACATGATCCAACTATATTCTGCAACACTTGGCCTCTTTAGATAGATCTATGGACAGAGTCATCCACAGTGGACGATTCCCTTTCAGATGTGACTCCTCGTAGCAACGACGATGTTCTGCAGCTCAAACAAAATATTCGGATCACCCATTCACGGATCTATAGCTATGATGGAAGTCTACCCTCCTCCCTCAAAAATGATAGGTGACTCACACAACCTTTGAGTAGTTAGATGCGTCCCATGAAATCAAATAAATTATTGGAAATTGAATCAAACTTCAGCAGATCAGATTTAACCTGACTCGTGACATAATACTTCCTTGCACATGCTCCTCCTCTTACACAACGACTTTGGAATTGGTTTCTAATAGTTCTCATAGACCGATAGAACACATGAAGATATGTCCTCACGGGATGATAAACTCACGGTTCACACGTGCGTATAGACTTACAATATTCTACATAGTGATTGTCTCCATGTCATTAGCCTCCAATGCAACCATTATCCTCAACAATAACCTAACAACGCCCTCTCTTATGGAAACATTCTTCTTCGTTCTTACAGTGGCATAATTTCCTTGCAATGCACGTCCTCCTCTCTAATGGATATCTGAATGTATCTACAACAATCTCACATGATTCTCTCACAAAACAATCTATTGATTTTCACACAGAAAATTCACAGATTAATCCTACAGAAATCCGTTATAACTACTCTCATATTTTCGTGACCTCTTGTGAGGAGTTAATCAAGAACTTGCTATGATACCAAAATAGAATTGGGGAGAGCATTCATACTACAGGATTACACACACAAATAATAATTTCTACTACTAATATTACACACAATATTACACGTATATATATAGTTGGAACCAGATCCAACTATATCCAATCACAGAGATAGTTGTTGAGAGAATCTCTCAACAACCTCCAACAAATATCCAACCAATTCAAACCAAATCCAAACCAATTGTATTGTAAGCATTATTCCAACATGAAGCATCCTTGATAATAGATCAAGAATGCTCTGCATCATCCTTCCCTTCTTTTATAAATTATGAATCTTTTGGTTTAATATTACATGTTGTAGTTGCTCGGTTGTACTTAAGTAGTCGAGTCTTGGTGATTTAAGTGTTGTAGGAATTTGGTATACCTTTCCACTTAACAAAATAGTTAAAAAAATATAGTTTATATGACTTGGAACATGTGGCAAACAATTTGGTGTCTAGCACTAGTTCTATTAGAAAACAGGATCGTAGAGAAATAAAATAAAAAAAATGCGGAAATAAAACACAGAAGATACACAATACAATAGAGACACAGATATACATGGTTCACCCAATGTGGGATATGTCCACCAGAGAAATTGTTAGGTCCATCATTATTATTATCCAACAAAGTGAAGGGATTCAACCTACATCACACCTATTGTAACTTTCTCTTCTTTCTCTTAGAGTCTCATCTCTCATAATAAAATATTCACGATAATACACAGTGGCAATAAAATTTTGTCATAAAAGAGAGTTTCCTTCTAGGGAAAAAAACCCTAAAATAACTTCTATCGTTAGATCTGCAACCTTATAATGAATGGTCTAGATTGACTATGAAATTATATTATTTTACAAGGCAATTTTTCCCAATATTTCACTTCGGGGGCGTTGCCCCTGAATCCCCCGCCAAGGGTGGCTAAAACAATTGTTACCACCCCCTCGACCCCCCTAGAGACAGTTGTGGGGGGGAATCCACACCCCATATTCAGGAATGGGGTCCAAGCACGATTGAAACAAACCTCTGAATTGGGAAGATAATCAGGCTCCATAACCAACAATTCTAAAATCTTTTGGTTTAAGATTCCCTGTTGTAGTTGCTTGACTGTACTTAAGTAGTTGATTCCTCATGATTTAAGTTTTGTAGGAATTTGGTAGACCTTTCCACTTAACAAAATATAGTTTATATGACTTGGAACTTGTTGCAAACAATTCGGTGTCTAGCACTAGTTCAACTTGTTCTCATTTTTTCTTTGGAAAGTGTTTGGTCAATTTGTTCTCCTCCTCATTTTTTCATCATCCATATGGTCATCATTTGTCTTAGATAAGTGTGAGTGAAGGTCAACAACATTAAAAATAAAAACTATGTCTAGATCCTCCGAACAATCAATCACATAAGCATTTTCATTTATCTTTTTCATAATTTTATAAAAGTACCTTTCGGGTACCTCTCGATGTGCAAATGTATCATGACCATTTCATGAATATTCTCTACAAAATCTGTAGCATTTGGAATATTATATTGATTTGCAGGCAGATCAACTAAGTCTACAATCCTTTTAGGATTGGCACTGTATATAGCTTTAAATGTGGATTTACATGTGATCTATTTATGTTGGAATTAAGGGAAAATTCATCTTGGGGTATAGCTAAATCCCATTGTCAAGGATTGCCACACACTAGGCACCTTAATAAATTAGCCAAACTCTTATTCACAACCTCAGTTTGATCTTCATTTTGGGAGTGTTATGCTCAACTGAATTACATCTTTGTATACAATCATTTCCACAAGACCCTCCAAAAATGACCTAAGAATCTTGGGTCCCTATCGCTGGTTATAGTTTTTGGAATACCGTGTAACTGTATTATTTTCCTAACGAAAAAATGGGTCATTTATCTTTCATCATTCATCTTTTTACAAGGTATGAGATGGGCCATTTTGGAAAAGCGATCTAGTACTACAAACATTGGGTCATGACCCCTTTGGGTTCGCAGCAGTCCCAAGACAAAATCCATGGAAATATCAGTCCATGGTTCCTTTGGCACATGTAAGGGCATAAAAAGGCATGTATTTAATTGTCCTCCTTTTTCTATTTGACACATCCTACAAGCATAAACATACCTCTTCACATCTCTTCTCATTTTAGGCCAAAATATTTTTTTCTTTCACCATTTCAAAGGCTTTATCCCTTCCAAAGTGTCCACCCAACCCATTCAAGTGCATCTCTCTGATAAGTTTTTTTCTCTTTGATCCAAGGGGAATGCAAAGTTGAGAACCCTTAAACATAAAGTCATCTAATAATAAGAAGTCTTCTAATGAATGTAAACCAGTAAGGTATTGTCTACTTAGAATTGCAACAATGCTGTCCAAGTATGGATCATTGGCATATTCATTCTTCATTTTTTTAAAGATGACCAATCCATTACTCATTACCACCAACATATGGCACCTTCTACTTAACACATCAACCACTACATTGGTTTTACTAGTCCTATGTTGCACAACAAATGTATAGGTCTGCAAAAATGAAGCCCATTTGGCATGTTTGTGTGACAACTTACTCTCAGAATTTATGTATTTCAAGCCTGCAGTGATCAAAATTAATCCTTTATGCATAGGATAATACTTCCAATATTTTAAGATTTGTACCATTGCTTAAAATTCCTTATCATAAGTGGTATACTTATCTTTAGATTCATTTACCTTCTCACTTAAAAAGGCCACAAGTTCACCTTCTTGGCTTAATACTCCAATTGCAACTCCCAAAACATTACATTCAATCATAAAAAAAAATTCTCAAAGTTTGGTATAGTAAGAACCTTTGTCCCAATAAAGACCTTCCCTCTTGTGCGATTAGTGAATGGGACACTTATACCACTGAAATTCCTAATGAACTTCTTATACAAGTTTACGAATCCATAGAATCTCTTATAAAAGTTTACCAATGTGTGGAAGCTCTTTGGGGAGTAGACCACTTAAGAATTGCCTTTATTTTTTCTGGATCCCTGCTCAATCCACCACCTAGAATAACATTATCCAAAAATACCAATTTATAATGGATTTCTTTCACATTCAATAATTGATTTTTCCTCATCTACTAATAATAATAATAATTTCTTCATAATAATAATAATTTCTTCAAGTGGGGTTGGGTTTTTTTGTTTGTAGTAGTTCTGGCAATTCAAATAAAAGGATTTTTATTCCTAAGTGTAGAAGATTCTTTTTTTATATGAATGATTGAGTTTTCTTCTAAGTTATATTTTGTGCAGTTTTATGATTGCTCTGTAGAATAGTTATGTGATTGCCCCGAGGTGACTGCATCAATATGGTTTGTTGAATCCAGGCCTGAATTCGACCATAGTGAAGGCACTCTGTTGGTTTTACAGGTGAGGCAGTCTAGAAAAGCCCCTAGAAATGAAAAATAGCCGTGTGAATGGTTTGTATGTAACGTTGGTCCACAGGGTTTCACGGACATCGATAAAAAAAGATTGGAAGCTCCATTCACGTAACGGAAATATTTCTCTCTAAGCTTTGTGAATCCAATTTCACGTTCAACCGGCTGGGCTTTCAGCTCTTCAACAGCTTACCCCGTCATGAAGTAAAACCGCACTTTTGAATTTTACACCCTCGCGAGTGCTAAGCATATTGCACATAAGTATTCACTGTTGCGGTGGGGTGTATAGAGAACATAGGATTTTCTCACGTGGGGTATATATACGGCATAGGATTTTCTCACGTGGGGTGCATATAAGCGGATCCAATGATGTATATGCACTCCAGTTAATAGGGTTTGACGGTGTGCAGTCCGTTAATAATATTGGATTTTGGTTTTCTCACTTGAAATTTGTTCCGTCGTTGTCCTGAAGAAGTCTATGCTATATAATTAGTTTGAGAAAAAATTGAGGATTGGGCTTATATCGTGTAAATTATTTAAATATTTTATGTTATTGAATTTTTTTTTAATTTTATTAAAGGATATTTAATAAAATTATAATTTTAAATTATTGAAATTATCATTTTTAATGTGTAAATAAAATCAGCAGCTTCAAATCTTTTGACTAGGATTATGTTATTAGCATAGTCACATAATTGTTGTTGGATGAGTGTAAATAGATGATGACAACTTAAGGAGTAATTTAGACCTACTTTATTAGATAGGGAGTATTAGATAGGGAGTTTAGAATATGCTCAATATTTTTAATATCTATTTTTTTTTACTTCTATTAAAAGCATGAGATTTTCAAAAGCCTTTATTAAACTTTCATTGAGAATGTACCAAAAAAAAAAAGAGGTTTAATGGAAAGATAATTCTATTACAATAGATTTAAAAATTTAAAACCTAATTTTATTTAAAAAGATTTAAAACCTAATTTTAAAAATTTTAAATATAATTCTATTTAAAGATTTAAAACCTAATTTAAAATAAAAAAATAAATTCAAATGGTACATAAATTTTAAATATTAAATTTACAATTTCTTTTTTTAAATTACAAATTGTAACTAATTTACAAACTATATTATTATATTTCATTCTTATGTTTTCTTCATTCTTTAATTTATTTTCATTATGTTTTCTTTATAAATTTATATATTTATAATATGAATCTCATTCCATATATATATTATATTAGAAATCATATAAATGATACAATGAATATAGGTAGTTACACAAAAAAGTATTCACATAATTATGAGTGAACCTAAAACAGTGGATGAAATGGAAGATGTTTAATTTTATTTTCAACTTACATGAATCTAAATTGATCCGAGTCATTCACCTATCACATATGGAATATTTGGATCTAATATATGAACCTAAATTGATCCGAATCATTCACCTATCACATCTGGAATATTTGGATTTAACAAATCAACTTATATTTCTTTTTATATGTGCAAATCTTCTCATGGATTTACCACTAGACACCCCAAGATAGACCATGATGCTTTGAGAGATATTCTTTCTCCTTACTCCACAATAGTGGACAGAGGTTACTCTCCTCCTCCCATCGGAAATTGGAACCATTTTTCTCTACTCCAAGCAAGAAGGTCTACATGAGTACTTCCTCAGTCACTCATCAGCCTCATTTCTCCGCTTGTAGTGAAACCATTCCCATTGATTCTTACAACCAAAATGAGATTTCTTCTCCATTTTTCTCTCAACTCTAGAGTTGAAAAAAATTGTTTCTCTTCTTTTTTTCTAGATTGTTTTCTCTACTCGACTTTCTTGCAGATCTGTCTATGTCCCCCTAATTAGCTCCTTTGTTTCTTTCCTTAGCAAGGTTGCATGGGTGAGAATCCCCAATTCATGGTCATGCCTAGAAGCCTTACAGATGGATACCCTACTCCATCTCCTCATTAACTCTTGAGGATGGCCTTCCAACTACTAGCCTAATTGGTAACTCATTTATGGGTCATAGGACAGTTGAGCAATTACACCCAGTAGGTATTGGTTTGTTGAGGGTCATCTCAACCATTCTTTGTTTCCCTCACCATATCTCCCACAACATTCATGGTCTATCTTGGCAAACTCCCCCCTTTCATCAATTCTGCAACACATATCCAATTTCTATTAATAACATAAAATTCATACATTGACCCTTTTAATAACATAAAATTCATACATTGACCCTTTTATACAAAGGTTCATCAAATCAAGCATTCACACATATTTTGTCCGCCATAGTTTTTATATTTACAAACTTTTAATAAATTTGTCTAAATAATTAACACAGGTTTTAAATTAAAATAGTATTCATATATAGAATAATACTGAAACAATATGTAAAATAAAAATGAATAGTAATCAATTAAATCAACTATAATTCCAGTAACACATAATTCAGATAAAACTTTGATTTAAAAAATAATCACATACTAGTAACACTTTGATTTAAAAAATAATCACATACTAGTAACAGTGTTGAATATTGATGCTTTCAAACAGAAGGCTTCTACAATAGCATATAAGTTCATTCTTATCCCAAAACTGAACCCTTAAAAAATTAAATTCCTTCTATAACTAAAATTAGTTATCTATTTTAATTGTTTAGAATGAGAAATTATCAAAAAAAATTAACTCCCAAACCATATTAACAAAAATACATAAAATGAAAATTAGTTTTCTTTTAACAACTAATTGTTCATTTTTTTTGAAATTATGCCTAGAAAATAAATATTCCATATTCTAGTATTCATCTAGGTCATTCTTTTAACACCTATTAAAAAAAAGGAAATAATAAAAATTAATAAACCATAAAATAAAAATTAGAGTCGCGACATAATTTTAAATTCTATAGCTACTGAATACATTTATGAAAAATAATCAAATAAAGAAAAATAAAGAAAATGTTTAGCTTATACCATTCAAATAAAACACCTTAATCATTGAGCATTATGGGGTGAAGTATTAAATTCTGAGTTAACGAAAATGTTAACCTTGGCCAGTTGATAGTAATTGATTCTCATTTTTGTCATACTTGGAAACTAAAGTTTGTCATCTTTGGATTTCAACCAATGATTTGTTTTCTTCTCTGAGTAGTTGTTTTTCCAACTCTAAATCTTATATATTTTCTTGTAAAACATGGACTACTGAATAATATTTTTCTTTCCAAATGGAAACTTCTAGATTTGGATCAATTTTGTCTTTTCCTTTCTTGAATTCTTCAACAACCTTTTCAGTAGGTTTCTCCATTGTATGCGAAGAAATTTTTCGTGAAGAAGAAAATTCTTGTTGTTTAAATAATTCCTCATCTTCGATTTGAACAAGAGAATTGAGATTAGAAGTTTTCCTATATTTTTTTCAGAGCATTATGAAAATCATTTTTCCTTGACATTTGTTCATGAAATTGACTAACTTCCTAGAATCATCATTCTTTTAAAAAACATGTTCATGAAATTGACTAACTTCCTAGAATCATCATTCTTTTAAAAAACAGGAGGATTTTATTTTTTACCACATTCAGATGCAAGAGAGGAAACCCCGGTCTATTTGGATTCTTCAGAAGAATCGTGGAGTTCTTCACTTAAAACAATTGACTCTGGTTTGAGGTTCAAGCTTAAAAATTGGCTGCATGTAACCCTCGCAACATTTTGCTGAGAAAAAAAAAACCTGTGTGAGAAAGGATATTATCCTCTATGGGCTTCAAGGTTTTAAAATCTAACTTAGAGTTGTGTAAATTCGAAATAGGGTTATATTGAAAATTCTTTCTCTTAATACATTACTCCCAAGAATCGTTATTCTGTTTTAACTGAGACTCAATCAAAATTTTAACTAAAGCATGATGGAAAATATTTATTTATGAACTAAGATGTTTCCTCTCGTAACAATGAGACATTTTTGAAAGGATTTTGAGCAAGAAGAACAACATATTTAACTCATATTCCATGAAAACCATCAACAATGAGAAGTGGTATATAAAGAAAAG
>CBVK0101112850.1:0-19079 GCA_900067695.1 Picea abies | reverse complement strand
CCCAAGCACCTTCTATCAAACATAAGCAAGTCGACAAGGTTGCAACAAAGCGCAAAGATTCCTTCTGCACATCGTCCTCTCATGTATCCCGACTTGTTGAATGGCCTCAGCCTCAACTGATTTGTGACAAACTTCCACAAACTGAGCAGCGTGGCGTCTCCAGTAAGGCAAGCAACTCACTAAGATGTAGATTCAACAAACGCTTTTCCCTCTCCCCCAGGAACTCAACGCAATGGAGNNNTGGCCACCCACCTTTTTCGACTGGCTCAAAACAGTTTTCTGGCAATTTTGACAATTTACTATTTTTAGCAGTTTTTAACTTCCTGGGCCATTTTGAGGGCCCAAATGAAGGTTTTTCAAGATCGAGGTTCTCAATGATAGTCGAAGGCATAATTGAATCTCCTCGACAATACCTTTCCAACTAGCCATCACACACCTAAAACGAAGATCATATGCAAAAGTTACAACCCCGAGAAGTTGATGTACTCACTTACCCAAATGGGGCCCACATGACTTTTGGCGCTTCATCTCCTAAGGTTAGGTTTTTGGATGTCTAGGGTTTTTGACATTCCTGGTTATTGTAAAAAGGCCTTCAGAGCCTCATTGTAACCATTTTCTTGCGAATGCGAGTAGCTGTCACATCTCTTCTCAGAGATAAGCTTCCACCATTCTAGCGAGTCTTTCACTCTATATTTTTACAGTCTCTGTACATTTCTTTCATTATAGAAATCGCGTATTACTGTATATCTATGTTTATGGTTGCATCTCTGATACATTTCTGTTATATTATTGAATATTTGTGATATCTCTATGCATTTATTTATTATATCTCCGATCTCATTTCGTGCTGAAAATAATCCAGATTAGGTTGACTTGGGTCTCTTGCACTATTTTCTTAGGATTGAGAACACTCAGTCCTCTCATGGGATCTCTCTTGTGTAACCCAAGTATGTTATAGATCTTCTGGCTCATTTTCACATGGCTGGTTGTAAGCCTGCACTGACTCCCTCTCTCTCTGGAGTCAAGCTTGAGGTGAAGTGTTCCACACCACTAGTTTATGCCACTTTGTATCGTCAACTTGTTGGAAGCCTCATCTACTTGACTCATACTCACCTCAACATTTCATTTACAGTTGGCATTGTTTCCCGCTTCATGACAGAGCCACATGAACTTCACTAGAAGGCTGCAAAACACATTCTGCACTACATATAGGGTACTCACAGGTACAATATTCACTATGTAGTGGGCATAAGTTTAGTTTTGATTGGATACACAAATTTTTATTGGGATGGTGATCTTGATGATCACAAGTCTACATCTGGCTACAATTTTCACCTTGGTTTGAGTCCCATTTGTTGGCAGAGCAAGAAGCAACATGCCATTGCTCTTTCTTCGACTGAGGCTGAGTATCGAGGGGTTGCTAATGCTGCCACTAGGGTTATTTGGATTCAAAATATCCTCACTGAACTTGGCATCACTTTTTAGAAGCCACCAATCATCTACTGTGACCACCAGAGTGCCATCAAGATCTCGAAGAACCCAATTCATCATCAATGAACCAAACACATCGAGATCCACATGTATTTCCTCAGGGAGCTAATTCAGGAGAAGGTCATTGATTTGTACTATTGTCCTATAATACAGTAGGTTGTAGACATCTTCACCAAACCCTGCACTAAGAGCAAGTATGTCCATCTTTAGTCTCTCTTGGGGGTGCATGACATTTCTTTTGGGGGGGGTCACTTAACCCTTCTTGCTTCATCCTTTCACGGGGGGGAGTTTTTCCCCACTGGGTTTTCTCCTTCATTTTCTGTTTAAGGGGATCTTTTGTACATGGGTACTTCATTAGGCCTTGTAGCCGGGACCCATCTTTGCATCTTTGTTTATATTCCCCCTAAGTTGCACTTAAGGGGGGGTGTTAGTGTGAATAGGGTTCTTTAGCTATCTAGTTCTTTCTTAGCTAGTTCTCCGCTTTAGCTCTCTTTACATTAGGTTAAGTTTACGTAGGGACTTTTTCACTTTACCTGGTATTGGTTGTGTTTTAGTCTCCTGGGTGGTAAATCCTATATTACTCACCCATCACTCTCCTACGGGCATCTCATTTTCATTGTATGCTTTGCATCATCTTGAGTAGAATACAATTTATTCCTACTCATTTCTGATTGCTAGATTTGCTTTTCTTCATTCATTTGCATTCTTAGGTGGCTTTTCAGCCAAATCTTACAGTATTGTGTTGTTCAAAGCGCCTCTTGGTGCAATGATATCACGAGACATGCACAAATAAGTGAATCAAAGTCTACCCCATATCCTTCAATTTAAGGAGTTAGCTCAATTGATTGTTGCCAATATTATTCAACATTTGGCTAGTTCCGTGCTAGTAAGTGCCCAATTAAAATCTTTTAGGTTAAGCACATTAGTCTATGTCGATAAGTTTACTAGAAATGACTTCCATGAATATAAGATAACAATCCTTGATATTCTCACAAGTCTTTCTTACAATTGTTTTTTTCTCAACCAACATAACATTATAATGAATATAGTGACTTTACACTAGATTCAGACCCAATTACTTAAAACTACTCACTCGCATCAACAAAATAGCTTTAAAAAACTGAAACATAAACTAAAACATCTATATGGGGATTTGAACGCGCCATCAACCCCTAAATAAGACCAAAAACCCATTTCAACATTTTATTTATTTTTTAGATTTGAATCCATCACCTTGCTCAACCATAAACCAATGACCCCACTTATCCTTTTATTTAATACTTTATTTTACAATTTTAATGTTAAAAAACCACTTACCATGCTACCTTGGACTAAAAAAAATAATTAAACCCAAACCTTATTCATTACCATTGCAAAAACTTAAATCCAAGAAAACCACGCGTTCACTCAACAACAAACTTATGTTTGACATCGTTTTTATTTATTATTTTCAAAAAATAAAATAACCCTTTTTAGGTGGCACGCAACTCAACCAAAGAATGACACACTCCGGACATCCTTTCAAGGAAAGCCCTGCTAAGTAATTTTTAAATAAAAGAAAAGAATGGTCATAAATTGCCGTCAATAAGAAGACCTGAATATGGCCGTCAGCAAACTGAAAAAGCCCCTCGCCGACCAATCAAAGCAATCAGGCGCGGATTCCGGGAGTGGGGCAGGTAAACTGGCACAGTGAAAACCAAACTTTACCCACGGGGCAAAGTAGTAGGAGTGGTTATTTAAAACATATAAATACACACATACATGAAAACAGCGAATTGATACGGAGTTTATTTTCGTTGTATTAAACGGCCGAAGAGCGTACCTCTTGTGATATATTTTAAGGTAAAGGCCGCACAAGGGTTTGAAGACGGATGATCGAACGCCCGGCTTGGCAGGCTTGGCATATACACGCAAAGGCGCTTTGATTCGACTGATTCTGAGCCTGAATTCGTCTAAATTTCAAGATCCGCAGATCAGGTGCTTCAAATCGATGCCTTATTGGTGCAATTTGGCCTTCTTTTGACCAGGTTTGAGTTCGTTTCTGCTTTCGAATGTCATTATTTTTGCCTTTTTCTTTTCGTTGTCCCGAAGAGCAAGTCTTCTCGATGATGTTTGCTTGCCCGTGGTCTGCTGTTCGATTCCGGTTGAGTCCGCACAGGTTCTGCAAACACGATCCAGGATAAATAATTCTTTGGGGTTTGTGTTTTTTTTTGTGTTTTTGTATTGTTTAAGAGCGTAGAAGAGCTTTTAGGGTTTGACGTTTTTGTGATTTTTACTCGGAGGGCGGGGGTGGGTGGGGTTTGTATTTCCCTTTTTAGAGGTGGGTATGGAATCCTTTATGTTCTGGCTTCTTTGCTCTCCTAGGACGTCTGTCTCGCATTAGAGGGCATGAAGTAGGCTTTGCTTGGAAGAAATAGATGGGAATGTGCTGAGTAAAGGATTATTTGCCTTACTTTGCAAGAATAGTATGTGGTTCGTCTGCTTGGCTTTGATTTAAATCAGTGTGTTTTTATGGGATACCAAATTTTTTGTAAAATACTTCAGGATAGGTTGTTCAAGTCTAGCTTTTTTGGTTGCTTTGTAGTTGGGTCGACACATCGTATGTGTTCTTGTCCATCTGGAGGTCGGATTATGATGGTTTGCGTTTGCCGGTCCATTGGGAGGTCGGACTATGATGCTTTGTGTTTGCTGCCAATCTACCTAGTGAAAATTTTAAGAAGTTAGAAAATTCAACAAAGAAGTCCTAGAATATATTCAGTCTGTATAACGTTTGGCTTAGGCGACCATTTTTAGTCCTAGAGCCATTGTTTTTAATGGAGTGTTTTATCCCCGAAAAAGATAAAGACTAAAGAGATTACTCAGCCTAGGTTCTGTGTTGCTGTCATCCTGCGCAAGGGTGACATTTGTGCTTAAAAATGGCTTCCGTCTTCTTTCTCTTCACAGTCTCTTTGTTGGGGTGATGTGATGCTGCCAGTCCTGTTGCAAATTGAACTTTGTGCTGAAGTATTGTGGTTGTAGCCTCTTTAATCACCGTGCTGTCCCGGCTGCTGGTCTATGGCTAAGTGGCAAGTGGGAGCACTTGTTGTAACCATGCCCTAAGTTTAAATCCTGGTGAGCAGGCTTTGGTAGAAAAATTGCATCCAAATGCTGTCATCAACTCTCATCCTACGAGTTGATGAAATTCAATGCTAACTCAACATCAAAATCCAATCATGTTATCCATGAGTAGATGAAATTTGTGTAGAAAAATTTAGTCTACATTCTCTTTACAAACATTTTGTTGGGCTGCTGCCTTGCTTCCTCATGTTTACTGTTACTTATTTGCGGTGTGCATTCTAGTTTGTTTTTTTATGGCTTCAATGAATGTTTTACAAGATTATGCTAATAATGTGAGTGTTATTTTGAACAGTTAGCTGCACTATATGCTACCCGAAAAGAGAGCTGCTGGGAGTGAAGCCATAGGTAATTCAGTGAAGAGGCTGCGTCCTGAGAGCACTAGTGAGGTGATAAATCAGGACGTGAACATGGCTGGTGATGGTAACTCACCTGATGTAGACATAGACGAAGATTTGCATAGCAGACAACTGGCAGTTTATGGGAGGGAGGCTATGCGGCGCCTATTTGGTGCAAATGTTCTTATCTCTAGCCTTCAAGGTCTCGGCGTTGAAGTTGGTATGTAACTCCATCTTGTTCATGTCTTGATATGATTATTTCTTTTCCGAAGCTCCACTATGTAGTTGTTTTCTCAGAATATAAGATAATAGTATTTTGAGTAGAGATCACTGTTCAAGTCTGTGGATTCACCTTATTTCATCCTGCAAACTGCATCATCCTGAAACCATATGCAAGATGTATTCTATTAGAGATGTATTCATGTTGTAGAAACAATTCCAAGATTCACAGACGGTAGGCTTATCCGGCTTAGTAATGGGTGTTACTGCCCAGAGTTGCACTCAAGTGATAAAGTCCTGAAACAATGAGTGCAACCCTAGGGAAATTAAGGAAGGCTGCCCACTGTCACCACAGCAGTCCTTCCTCTCTCTAGTGTGGCTCTCCTCCGGCACAAGGGTAGTATCCCTAAGCAAAGTTTAAGATGAACCTTTAAAAGAGATAGGAGGGGGGCTTAAGATCAGTGCCAATCGATAAGGGTAATGGAGTCAAGAGTCTACGAACAAAGAGGATTTGAATTTCTGTGGAGAAGACATAGTCAAGCCATACACTAATGTGCTATTATTAGTCAAAGTAGATTTTCAAGTTACATGAGAGTACGTGAGAGCCCTTTAGACAAGATGCACCGTCACCACCATGAATTTGCATTCAAGAAATAATGTGCAACCATAAATAGCGACGGAAAACTAGAATATGAGATCATAAGTAAAAAGGATGAAGTAAGACAACCTTCTAAAGAATAAACTACCCAACCAAGTACCACATCTTTCATCCGTTGACCAAGCTTTCCTCATACCATGGATGTTGAGGTTTCCTAGGTGGTGTGCTTCTCAAGACAGCCTTATCTTGCAATGATGAAATGATGCCTCAAAGGCTCCTCAAAGCTAGGGTGCTTCTCGAAAATAGCCAACACCTTCCTCAAAGGATGTATCTCCTAGATAGATGTGCAAAACCATGGATAATGGCTGTTATAAATTATAATAAACCCCTTAAAGATGGGATATCCAAAAAAATGTGCATTTGACCTTGATCCATGTGCATCATATCGAAGTGGAGTGGCCTTGTTAAACATGAACAATCAGTGATGAGAATGCCCACCCTCTCTGGCAAGATGTAAGTTACCATCTTCACCATGATGAGAAGATGCACTAATGGCCATCACCTCTCTAATTCTATATGGGCCTTCTATGCATACCATGTTTATAGTCTCTTCGTCACATAAGTATGCACCAGTAACAATAACCTGAATGTGGTTCTCAACAGAATCTGAAGGGAGCCAAAACTGCACTAACACCACCTTGTGCATAATTAATATTGCCCTCATATGGTTTAGCCTTTGTGATGACTGTGACAGACTCATGTTTCGCAACTTCTAGGGCATATATAATGCTGTCCAAACTCTAAAGCATGAATGGCACCTTGAAAATCTCCTTTGTCAAAATATTTGCAAGCTGTAAACTGAAGTCAAAAGCTTCCAGATCTGCTGAATCAGAGCTCAGATCTCTTCCTTAGTTTTCAGTCTGCTGTAACAGTGCTGAAATAACTGAGAAAAGGGCACCAGAACTACCCCCGAATAGCCATAAGTTGGAAAGCATGTACCAAAATGCTCATGCATTCTGAGGGGTAACGACTGGTTCCATATGGGGCTGAACACTCTCCCGGAGAATGTATGAGAACCCCAAAATCTCTGCTGTACCTGCTAGTACTGCCAAAATAAGTATAGGTTAAATTTAAGTTTGATGGGGGTTAACAAAGGGCAACCCAGGTCCAGCAGGACCAAGGGGACTATTCAGAGATGTGCAGGGTCAGGTTTTTTGGGTCCTGGCCAAGTTTCTTGAATCCAAAACTAACAAGTATTTTCCTTATCTTTCAATGGCTAGGACTAGCCCCCATAAAAATGAAAGTGCTGTGGCTTCAGATGGAGACACTTGGGTGTGCATCTGAATCTTATAGCAATCTGGTATAAATCCATGCAATGACAGCATAACTACCTAGGACAGCACTAGTTGGATAGACTTAGAAATACATGCAATCTAACCACATTAGTTTTGTAATATTGAAATCAGTTATGGTGAAAGGCAACTTCTGTTACAAAATTTCTATATACTGGCTGCAATAATTGGGTCTGTGCTAGGCTCATATATTTAAATCCACAGAAGTTAAACTACAGTCTATAAGAAATTAAACTAGTAAACATTGAAACTAGCAAACAGTCAAACTCAGAACTGTCAGCTCTAGTTCAGTGATTCTTTGTTTTGGTTAGTCATGGTGGTGAAATCAAATATGAAGTCATTTTTATCAACATTTTGTTTATTTGAAAATATATGAAATGAAAATTATACTATTGCAAGAATTTGCTTATGTTTGTTAACTTGCACAAGTACTTTGTATTTCAGCAAAGAATGTTATACTGGCGGGAGTAAAATCAGTCACTTTGCATGACCAGTCAAATGTTGAAATGTGGGATTTATCTGGCAATTTCTATTTCACCGAAGCTGATATTGGCAAAAATCGAGCAGTTGCTTGTTGTAATAAGCTACAGGAGTTAAATGTTGCTGTTGCAGTATCTGCTCTGACTTCAGAGATAACTGAAGAACACCTTTCCTGTTTCCAGGTACCTCTGTCCTGGCGTTTTTTGTACGTCATCATTTATGAATATTCTGTTTGCTTAACTTCGTAAGAAGCACAAAGTTGCCTCTCTCTCCCTCCCTCCTTGTGTTTTAAGTTCTGAAGGCTAAACTGCATTCAAGAGATTTGTTTAGTTAAATTTACCCAAGTTGAATGTTGTATTGCTGGTATAACACCTTATTTTCCATATAGTTGAGTTTTTGACAGGAAACAACTAATAGTTCCTTGATGATTTTGCAGGTAGTTGTCTTCACAGACATAACTCTTGAAAAAGCAATTCAGTACAATGACTTCTGCCGTAATCATAAACCTCCAATTGCTTTTATCAAAGCAGACATTCGTGGACTGTTTGGCAGTGTGTTTTGTGATTTTGGACCAGAGTTTACTGTATTTGATGTGAATGGTGAGGAACCACACACGGGTATCATTGCTTCTATTAGCAATGATAATCCTGCTCTTGTGTCATGTGTGGATGATGAGAGGCTTGAATTCCAGGATGGGGATTTAGTTGTTTTTTCTGAAGTACAAGGTATGACTCAGTTGAATGATGGGAAACCAAGAAAGGTAAAGAATGCAAGACCATATTCTTTCCTGCTAGAGGAGGAGACTACTAACTTTGGTGCCTACGATAGAGGTGGCATTGTCACTCAGGTAAAGCAACCAAAGGTGTTAAACTTTAAGTCGCTGAGGGAAGCAATACAAAATCCTGGTGAATTTCTTTTGAGTGATTTTTCCAAATTTGACCGCCCTCCACTTCTACACTTGGCTTTTCAAGCTCTTGATGAATTTGTTCATGAATTTGGGCGTTTCCCTTGTGCTGCTTCCGAGGAGGATGCCAGTAGATTGATTGACTTGACAAAGGCTTTGAATGACAGCCTGTCAAGTGATCAGAAGTTGGATGCCATTGATGAAAATGTATTGAAGCATTTTGCAAGTGGTTCCCGTGCAGTGTTGAATCCGATGGCAGCTATGTTTGGTGGAATTGTTGGGCAAGAGGTTGTGAAAGCCTCTTCTGGGAAGTTTCATCCACTTTTCCAGGTTCTTATTCTCACCTTTTAATAATTTTCGATGAATTCAGAATTTGATGGAGCTTCAGTAGGAATTAATGATGGGAAGTTATATAGTGTTCTAATATTCTATGATTGTTGTGCAGTTCTTCTATTTTGATTCATTGGAATCTCTTCCACTAGAACCCCTTCAGCCAGAGGATGTTGCACCTTTGAACTGTCGGTACGATGCCCAAATATCTGTATTTGGAAAAAAATTGCAGAAAAAGTTGGAAGATGCAAAGTTGTTCGTTGTTGGTGCTGGTGCTCTGGGATGTGAACTTTTAAAAAATTTAGCCCTCATGGGAGCCTCTTCTGGAAGCCAGGGAAAATTAACTATAACAGATGATGATGTTATTGAGAAGAGTAATCTTAGTAGACAATTCCTCTTCCGGGATTGGAATATTGGGCAGGCAAAGTCAACAGTGGCTGCATCAGCAGCAACTGCAATCAATCCACATCTTAAGGTCGAAGCATTGCAAAATCGTGTGAGCCCAGACACAGAAAATGTTTTTGATGATTCTTTCTGGGACAGTCTTGATGTTGTCTTAAATGCTCTGGACAATGTCAATGCCAGGCTCTATGTAGATTCTAGGTGTGTTTACTTCCAGAAGCCATTGCTAGAGTCTGGAACTCTGGGAACCAAGTGCAACACTCAAATGGTTATTCCTCACTTGACTGAGAACTATGGAGCGTCACGAGATCCCCCAGAAAAGCAAGCACCCATGTGCACAGTTCACTCATTTCCACATAATATTGACCATTGTCTAACATGGGCAAGGTCAGAATTTGAGGGTCTGTTAGAGAAAACTCCAGCTGAAGCAAATGCTTTTCTCATAAAGCCAGAAGAATACAAAGCAGCAATGAAGTCAGCAGGAGATGCTCAAGCTCGAGAACTTCTGGAGCGTGTTGTTGAGTGTTTGGTTTCAGAGAGATGTGAAACATTTGAAGATTGTATATCTTGGGCGAGAAGAAAGTAAATCCTTTAAATAGTTTATATTTGTTCCAGCTTGCATCTTGTCTTTAATTAATTTTCAGAGTTGTATTTTGTTATTTTCAAAGTAAACTCTTACAAGATTGAACTTGATTGGGATTTGATAATCTTACGAGTTTGGATTTTGGAAATGATTCAGGTTTGAGGACTATTTTTCAAATCGTGTGAAGCAACTTACTTACACATTCCCCGAGAATGCAACTACAAGTGGAGGTGCACCATTCTGGTCTGCTCCAAAGCGTTTTCCAAAGCCCCTAGAATTTAGTTCCAATGATCCTAGTCACATGTCTTTAATTGCTGCAGCATCAATTTTACGAGCTAATACATATGGAATTCCCATTCCTGAATGGGCTTCAAATTCAAAGGAGTTAGCAGAGGCAGTTGATAAAGTGCAGATTTCAGTTTTTAAGCCAAAGCAGGGGGTGAAGATCGTGACAGATGAGAAGGCTACAAACATGCATCCTTCGACAATTGATGATAGTGCAGTGATTGATAATCTAATTAGGACACTAGAAATTGGGGTTAAGAATCTGTCGTCAGGCTTTCGTATGAGTCCTATTCAGTTTGAAAAGGTATTAACTAATTTGGCTTCAATTGGTTATTTTTTAATCTCAATTTGTTGGTTCATAAAAAATGATTATTATTGTTATATTTCTATCTGGGACTACACTATATAGCCATTATGTATGTGAATAAAATTACTACACGTGGCTTTGTGCTTAAACATTGTGGTGCTTTGTTGTAATGCAGGATGATGATACAAATTATCACATGGATCTTATCGCTGGATTTGCTAATATGCGTGCAAGGAACTATAGCATACCGGAAGTGGACAAGCTGAAAGCTAAATTCATAGCCGGGAGAATAATTCCTGCAATTGCGACTACAACTGCAATGGCCACTGGTCTAGTGTGTTTGGAACTTTACAAGGTTATACTAGACCACAAAGTTGAAAAGTATCGCAACACTTTTGCAAACCTAGCACTCCCTCTTTTCTCTATGGCAGAACCTGTTCCCCCAAAGATAATCAAACATGGAATTCTAAGCTGGTCTGTCTGGGATCGATGGGTCATTGCTGGGAATCTGACTTTGCGAGAATTGTTAGACTGGTTCCAAGATAAAGGCTTGAGTGCTTATAGTATATCTTGCGGGCAAAGCTTGATTTACAATAGTATATTTCCCAAGCATAAAGAAAGATTGGATAGAAAAGTTGTAGACCTCGCTAGAGATATAGCGAAGCTAGAGATTCCTCCTAATCGTCGCCATTTTGACATTGTTGTCGCTTGTGAAGATGATGATGGAAACGATGTGGATGTACCTTTGATATCCATATGCTTCCGCTAGGTCCAATGTTGCTAGGTCAAATATTATCAATCGTGGTATTACTAAGCAAAGTTTGCCAGGGAAAAAATCAGGAATAGTTACTTTTCTTCTTGGTGATCTCACTTTATGGTTCTTTTATAACCACAAAGAAGATTTGGTACATGGTCATCTGTATTCTGGTGGTAACCGCTCTGACATGTCACATTGCTAGTATTGCAATGCCACATGTTATCTTCACATGATAGGCATATGCTCCTCATGGTTATTATAAATGCAGGAAATAACTGATAAATAAACTTATTTGAGAAACCATTTATTTTATATCATTTAATCTGAAGTTATGTCTTTGCCTGTGATTTTATGCTTCCTTGTAATTAATGTCTATGTTCAAATGGTTGTAACTTGTACTTCCCATTCGTAGATTAAATTTAAATAGCAGTGCTGCTTGTTTGGTGTCTGTTTAATTAATTTGTTTTAGTTATAGAGCAAAAACGTACTTGTGCCAGTTATGAAAGCATGATTTGCTATTAATTGGGAAATTTTGCTTCTTATCTTTCCCTACAAAATTGGCATGCAGTTCCCTCTAAGCGGGGTGTGACCTTGACATAGAGAACAGGAACTAGTTATTAGACATCGTTGTTGCTAGAGGATAAATTTTCTGATTATCGTCTCAAGAATTGTTATGTGGTCCAATTCAACGAGGCTGCGATGTATGTTTCTGGCAGGTTGATATCTTCGTTACAGTTCAGATGTGGAACTTTAGTTTTCATGCATATGAGCTTTCTTGGAATCAATATGTGATTGGATTTTGCTGATGTCAAACAATATTTTTAAAAGTTTTGCTCATGTCAAACAATATTTTTCTTGCACTAGCTGTTGTGGAATTGATTACATGTTGCTCATGTACATAACAAATAATAACTTTTAAAGCCGTTTGTGGCTTAAAATGCTGGTGCAGTGGTTATTTTAGTTGGATGTTTGATGAATGTTATGGTGCCATTTTTTGATTTCTTTTCGTGAGTTTGCAGTGAGCTGTGTAGTACAGACCATTATGATTATCACACTATTTGATCCACCTAATTCCGATGGACTTAGACCCATCTTACCAAATAGTAAATCTAAATTTCCAGTGACGCGAGTATGTTATATCTCCATTAAAACCATGATCCCTTCCATTTTCATTTCCATCTTCACAAGGAATATGTCTATCGAATCTCCCTCGAGTCTTGGATGGTAGTGATGTATCTATCCATCAGTACTCCCTATACTTGAGAGGCAGGCAGAGGATGTTCCTACATCCTATGGTTCCTTGACCTTGTTGTTTGTGAAATTTTGTATCAAATTAGAAAACTGTTTTATATGAATATAATCATGATAATTCTTTTTTGATTATATTATAATAATTTTATAAGATAACTATTTTATGAAGATGGTATTATAATAATAATAATCTATTTTAAGGTAATGATCAAATTTTATAAGATGATATTATAAGAATAATAATCTATTTTATGAAGATGATATTATAATAATAATGATCTATTTTAAGGTAATGATCAAGTCAAACATCAAATTGGTTAATGGGATTCCCTTGTTTGTGGGACAAGGGATCTCATCTGCATAGTGATTTGAACCTGAGGTATACATATAGTAGGTATACATACCCTACTCTGCTTTGGATTTGAACCTGTGATCTCCAAGGAGGAAACAGATACACTTAAATACTTATTCTCTGCACTCATACTTGTAGGTCTATATATAAGATCCTTCTTTTAAGGTGATTGAGTAGACTCTAATTTCAATGGGGGTTAATATTAATGTATTAAGCATGATTAAAGTAATGCACTGAGTTTTCACGAGAGTAGTTTAAACATGCTACAATTTGAACCTTTTCTGATTGTTTTTTTTGATAATTTTTGTTCAAAATCCAGTAAAAAATTTAGAAGAAATGTTGGAATCTGAGATATTATTGTTGAGATTGCATAATTCAGGGGCAATAGGGGTTTTTGAGAGCGCTGAAACTGATGTTGATCAATTAGGACATGGTATGTTAATATACCAATAGACCATGTCCTATAGACCTTTGTTAATATACTTATATAGCCTGGTGTGATAGAGATTTATTCAGTCTCGTTTTGTGATAGAGATTTATTCAATCTCGTTTTTGTTAATATACTTATAGAGCTTGGTGTGTAGTGAGATAATACACATGAATAGGTTGAAAATGTATAATTAGAGAAAGCATGAACCTATGTGCAATCCTAGTGTTGATCACACTGAAAAAGGACAGATTATGGAGGATGAGTACACATACCTAAGTTCTAAATAAAGTTCTAAATAAAATCACAACTAGATACAAATTCCCAAGCATTATTGAGGGTGGATGATGAATAATTTGGGTGGCATTAGGTACTTTTCAAATATACACATAAGAGAATATATCACTAGATTCAAATCAAAGGGGAGGATGAGTGGAATATTGTATTGAAGACCAAATATGGATTGTATGAGTGGTTGGTTGTGCTGTTTGGATTGGCCAATGCACCCACTACCTTCATGATTTTGATGAGAAGTACTACTAAGTTTGTAGTTGTATATTTGGATGACATTTTTGATCTTCAATTAGAGTAGAGAATAAAATATGCAACATTTGAATCTATGCTTGAAGCCTTAAGCAAGGACACATTATGCATTATGTTGAAGAACTGTGAGTTCAAGGAGGAATTAGTATATGCTAGTTTTGTTGTCAAAGGAAGGGTTATATATGCATCCAAAGGTGTGAGCGATTTATGAAGGGTCCATACCACATAATGCCATCAAGGAAGGAGTTTTCATGGAATTTCTCACTTTTGTAGGAAGTTCACTAGAGGGTTCCATAGAATATGCATGATGGAATGTATGAAAGCATGAAGATATTTGTACAACACAACAATACAAAGCAATTTTGAGTAGCTAAACGTGTATATCATTGGGGCACCTACATTGGCATTACCATATTTTAAGAATGTGTTTTAGGTTGATTGCGATGGAAGTGCGACAATTATTGGAACTGTGTTGAATTACAAAAGGAAAACCAATCGTGTACTTCAATAAGAACTTAAACATAGGAAAAATTAAGTGTTCTAATTGTGATCTAGAATTTTATGTTAATTTGCCATGGTTGAGCATTGAACATAATTAACCCTCTCATTTTTTAGGGTGTCAAAAATTCTTGAAATTTGTCCCCAAATTAAAAATTTGTGCCTACCAATATTACCACTTTTTTCCATGCTATTGTTTTATAACCTTTTTAGTGTTGATGTAGTAATGTTTTTCATAGGTTTTCTAATAAATGTTTTTTGGCCATTTTTTTTTAATAATAGTGATATTGGTATCACCACTTTCCTATAGGGTTGATTATTTGAAATGTTTAAAGTGTTGATGTAGTAACAACATCCTATTTTTCCTATTTCAAGGGTTTACTTATTTCTATTTTTTTTTAAAGGTGATATAGTAACATTTTTTTTTGTTTATTTTTTAAAATTATTTTTTAGGTAATTATAGACTTCTCTTTTCTTTAGAAAAAAGTTGCAACCTTTTATCATGAATACAAAATGTATGTTCTACAAATGCATCTTTCAACATTTCAAAGACAAACAAAAACTATCCCTAGGGGTTAGTAAGGCCATCATAAAACTTCAATTTTTCCATCTAGAACAAGGCTTACAAACTATTCTTTGAAGAGCCAACCTCCCAAAACATTTTGAAAATAAAAGACAAAATTGCTTATAAGGAAAAACACATATCCATATTGTTTTCCTTCCCTGTAAACAAGGCTTAACACTTTTCTTAATAGATTTTTTTTTTAGTGAGAGGTCATTACAAAATATAGCCAAAGAGCTAAAACTATAGCTAGAATTGTTCAACTAGAATTACTTTCTTTTTCCATTGAAGAAGAAAGACCAAAGTCAACCCCTTGAAATGCATTCATGTTAGGTTGATTTCTCAGTACTAATATAGTATATCGATACCTTCCTTGAAATCCTAGACCCAAGTTATATTTAGTTCCAAACTCGAACCTTCTTTGTACAAAGTTATATTTTATGAAAGCTTGATAAGCAAATGCAACCACTATTGCAATGTAAATGGAAAATGCAAGAACAACTTTAAAACCAAAGTCAACCCCTTCAAATGCATTCATGTTAGGTTGACTTCCAATACTAACTTGGTATATTGATACCCTCCTTGAAATCTTGGACCTAGGTTATATTTAGTTCCAAAATCAAAACTTCGTACAATTTTCTATATAGATGGAGAAATAACACCCACACCCACGAGTGGATTGCACCTTCAAATCTGAGTAATAGGAAATACTCCTCCCATAAAGACTAGAAACTAGTTGATTTGTATTGTTAAAATGATATAGATACATAAAAGAGTAGGAAGACCCCTATTTATATCCATAGAGGAAGCAACCCTATCACTAAATAACTCATTTGGCCCTTATACTAAAGTGTCCCTTTTACAAATATAACACTATTACAAAAACATGAGAATATAAGCATAACTAGTACATAAAGCCTAATATCCAAGATAGATGTGGTTAGGTACACAACTTGCCTCCCCTCTTAGAAAAAGCTTTTTCCTCAAAGCTTCAAATGACATGCACTTTACAAGGTTATTGGAAAAACAAACAATTTTTTTCCGAGAAAGAAAAAAATTATATTTCATTTAAAAAGAAATATACATATTATTGTCCCTTGAAGGACTATAATTTCTGTCTTTTCACTCATTTTTCCACAGTACAAACTTAAAAATTTCACTCCATGCTATTCATGTAAAAAAAACTTATCCCCGTCATCAATATAACTAAGAGTGTCCATAAATAAAATGGCCAACGGAGATGGAATCTCTGCCTTCATGTTTGAACCAAATCCATACACATTTGATTTTGAATAAATGAGACGCAAAAATATAGAGAACTGCCCCTGCCCCATAGGAGGGAGGGTTCCCTTGACAAGCCCCATCGAAATATCCCCAAGGAAGGCTCTCGTTCATTGATGGCATAAATATTACCTTTTTCTTACAGGGTTTAACCTCTGACTTGAACTCCTTAACTAGTTTACTAATTAACGCTTCCATCACCTTAGAAGGAGGGTGAGAGTCTTGAAAAAATATGACATTCTGAGCCCACCAGGTGAAGTATAATATTAAAAATAGGAAGAGAGATTATACCTTTTGAGTTCTTATCTTCCTTCCACCTTCTAAGCCAATTTACGAGCTCACCATCCAGCTCCTGTAATCGAACATTCAAAGAATCTTTTGAAAATGATGTCTGCTCCTGTTGAGTAAAAGGACATGAGACGGAAATATGCTGAGTAGACTCCTTATATCTCATATAGAGGGCACATCAACATGAACCTGTCCAACCTCTTTTTACCCCGCTGTCCCATGTGAGAAGTATGTTTTCCAAAGTCAGCCAACTCATAATCTTTACTTTTTGAGGGGCATGGATTGACCAAATAAAATTCCACCACCTTTTTCTTTCACCTATGAAATTTCCTTATGCTAGGACCCAATAACCTAGCTTCACTATATATTGGCTTGAGTTTTCATTTTTTGACCATGAAAGGGGATCCTCATCCTATTCTTGTAAAGAAATGAAATTTGTGTATAGAATGATGGTATACTCTTTCCATTATGCTACTTTGTCCCCCTCAAGTTTCAACATCATTTCCAATCTTCAGGAGCTTCTTCCAATATGATCCACCTTGCGAAGCCTTGCATCCCATAATGAGTATATGCCTCGATCGTGGAGAATTCCAACTAATCTTTAGAAATTTTGAAGCATTCCCCCACACCAACCCAGGGGTCTTCATGGATCCTCACACTTTTCCCATTACCAATTTTCCATACTACCCAGTCCCTAATCAAAGGAAATGATTCAACCAGGGATTTCCAACAGATCAAGCTATTTGAAACCGATTTATTTGGAACTTTGATCCAATCCACAAAAGACATACCAGGAAGATAGTTAGAAGCCATCACCCTACCCCATAAACTCTTGTTTTGAATTGGTCTCCACAATTTTTTTGCAGCTAAATCTCTGCAAAACCAAAAGATAATTTGGCCTCCCCTTGGAAACTAGCAGTTAACCCACAACTCAACTCGCTTGTATTTTCTTGATTAACCACAACCAATCCTCATATAAATAGGAATTTGGTTTGAGCTCGAACCCTAGATATTTAAGACCAACATTAATACTTTTCTAGGCAGAGGGTAGGAACTCATCCAATTTTTCTATTGCTTCCTCTTGAACTGCATTTAGTAGCATATTTGACTTTTTGAAATTTATTTGCATTCCAGTAGCAATGCAGAAAGAATCTAGGATTGATTTTATGGCTTCAAATTCTTGTGTGTTCCATGCACCAAAAAGAATAACATCATCAACAAAGAGTAAATGTGAGATTATCTCTGAATTTGAAATTTTCAGGCCTTTGAAAAGGCCATTCCTTGCGTTTTTAATTAGCAATCTCAACCCCTCACCAACCAAGAGAAACATAAAGGGTGACAATGGGAAACCTTGACGAAGCCCCCTAGAGGAACGGAAGGATACTAAAGGCGAGCCATTTATGAGCACAAAAAATAAGCGAGTTTCCATACATCACATGATCCAATTAACAGAGTTTAAATTCATCCCCAGCCGAATCAAAATAAGCATGACAAATGTCCAATTGACCAAGGATGCGAGGTTTTTGGACTTGATGGAGTGCAGGGCCTCTTGAGTAATTGCAACTACATCGTGAATTTGATGTTTAGAAACAAACCCATACTGTTCCTCAAAGATGATTTCACTTAAAATTAGCTTTAAACAAGATTCTATGTTTTTGCAATAAGCTTGTAAATCAAGCTGCAACAGGAAATAGGTCTAAAATATTCAAAAGCGATAATCTCTTTCTTTTTATGGATTAACACAAGGAAAGTGACGTTGAAAGACCCTCAGTTTTTTCATAAAATTTGAGATTCCCTAACCACCTTTAGAATGTTATTTTGAGAAAATCATAGAAATCGATGTAAAACTCGACAATCAGCCCATCTGAGCCCAAGATTTTTCCCTTTTTAAAGGAAGACAAGGTTGAAAGAATTTACCTTTCGGTGATTTCTCCCTGTAACACATCGTTCATTTCTTCATTATTTGATCTTAGTAAAATCTTGATAACATTTAACCTCTCTGCTATAGGACACCCCAGAGGCTCTTTGAAAAGATTTGAGAAGAATTCTTTACCGGATTCAACTATGTCCTCGAATGAGGACCTTACCCATCCATTGAGATCCTTTATTTCCCAAATGTAGTTGACTACCTTGTGAGGATTTGCATAATTATGAAAATATTTTGTATTATTATCTCGTTCCGATAACCGTGTAGCCATGCTCTTAAGCCACCATTTGGTTTCCTCATAAGCTAATAAATCTTGCTTTTGTTTTAACAACTTACCTAGGTCATATTCTTCGGTGCTAGAAAGAGTTCCATCCCATCGATCGATCAACAATGCACCAATATTTTCCTCCACTTCATGGAACCTCATGGAATATTTTTTGATTGAAGGATTTAGCCCAAGAGGTGGTTACTTTTTTAATCTTGGCGATATTTTCTATGAGTTGATCCATGAAAGATCGACCCTCCGCCTCAATCAAAGGAGACCAAGTTGACATAACAAGCATATGATACTCTATTTCTCGACGCCATACATGATTGAATTTCATAGGGGAGGGCTGTCTGGGGCCTTTTTTGACCATCTCCATCAAAATAGGCATGTGGTCAAAGTTGGCTCCGAAATGAGGAATCTGTCTAACCGTTTGGCCATCGAATCCTTCCCTTTTCACCCATTCCGCTGATCCAGGTGAATCTCGGTGGCCATCCACCTTTTTCACTGAATCAACATTTCAAG
>CBVK0101112847.1:0-11770 GCA_900067695.1 Picea abies | reverse complement strand
GGGGGGGGGGGGTTCATATCCATATAATTCCTTGAAGGGGGTCAATTTTGTAGAAGAGTGGTAGGTGGTATTGTACCAATATCCTACAAGATGTAACCACTTCACCCATTTGCATTGCTTATACCTTGTGTACATTTGAGGGTCTTCTTCCAAGCACTTGTTAACCACCCCAATTTGCTCATTTGTTTCAGGGTGATGTGCACTACTTATATTAAAGGTGACCACCGCTAGTTTGAATAGTTCTTGTCAAAAGTGATTGGCGCATTGGGATCTCTATCACAAATAATGTAACGAGGGAGGCTAGAAGCTATAAACTTAGTAGTCAAGGGAATGAAATGGTTATACTTGGTCAAATGATTGACCATTACAAAAATAACATCCTTCCCTTCAAAGAGAGGAAGTCTAGTGATGAAGTCCTTCCCACTTTTGATTTTGGATGGAATTCGCCTCGAGAGGATAAGGAGAAATTTTCACTTTGTTCCCTTGGCAAGTTTCACATTCAACCACACATTTATCAACAATAGACTTTAGTTTTGGATGATAAAAACTAGAGGACACATTTTAATAAATGTCGTGGAAACTAACATGACCAGTCGATGGAGAGGAATGTCATTTAGTCAAGTGTAATGTACCCAATATCCTTTGTGCTCTATTAAGGATATGGAGTACTTCTATTAACCACCCAAATTTGAACCAATTCACTAAGGAACCAAACTAACTATTATGTTATTAACTAATTGCTATTGACATGCATGACACTATAGATTTATGTAACCTAAATGTAGCCATTCTATTATTCATGAACATAAATCACAAATGCAGGCTAACACATGAAATCTGAAGAGAAAGCTAGAAATTAATTCAACCATGACATAACCATAACAATTCAGTATCAAATTCAACACAATTCAAATATATAATTAAGAACACTTCTTTGTTTGGAGTTGTTCACCAACAGTCTATAGAAAAGGGAGATTACACCCAACCATAGGTTCCCTATTGCACCAGTTCTATCTGTGACAGAGGTCACTGCTGAGTTGAGACTACGAATCCATAAGGGACACACTCTTCTTATGTCTGGCTCTAATTTTCTCTTCTCACAGCTCAATTTTGAGGATAATAGTCACCTAAAACAATTCCCAATCCACAAACCTCTTCCCCATTAGCTTGCACAAATCAAGGAATGAGATCCCCTTCTTTGCTCAATAGTCCCTCAAGCTATCTCACTTTCCTCCTGGGCTCGAACACAAGTTTGCAAGGAAACCTTGCTATTGGGATTCTAGGGAATTATTAGATGTACTGAATTTTCCTCAATTCTAACCAATATGTTTCTATACGACCACAATTCTCTATTAATTCGTTGTTGTAGCTTTCATAGTTCAAATTTAGCATACACACTGTTTTCTCTAGATTAACTTTCCCCAATTTCCCAGACAAAGGATGGTTCACAAGGTGAATTCCCAAAGTTATGGAAGTCTGGCTCTCTGCTAATTGGATGACAATGTTCTTCAAACTTCCTTCTCCCTCAAACCTTTAAATTAAAACCATAATAATCAGCATGATAATTCGCTTGAATGTAAAGGTAAGTATTTAATTTCATGGCATGAAGAGGCCACATATCCCTTCATCCACTAATCCCACCCTTGGTTAATTAAACATAATTAGCTAATAATAAAGGACATAATCAAGTTTTATAATATTTTGTGTTAGCTCCCTTACTAAGGCCCTTTATTTAGCCTACCAAGCCCCCTTGTCTCTCCCCTCTTGTGGAGTCATACCCCTTAATATTCATCCTCTTCTACAATTGGTGATGTACTTTTTATCAACTTTCAATGTTCGATTAAAAATTACATTTTCCAACTTCTAGCCATTCATCATGTATATACACAATATTGAACTAATGATCAAAGTTGGGGTATTAAATTCCCTTCCCTTTATATTTTGCACCATCCTTGGTGAACATCACCATTATATACATTTACAACAATCTTCTCTGTGCGCCATCCCACCCCCCCATCCCCTTCTCTCTTTACATAAAAAATTTCAAAATAAATGTGGTTATGCCTCCCACAATGCATCTTCCAACTCCCATGTCACTTCTTCAATGTTGTATTGGGTCCATTGGACCTTTACCTTCCCTATAACTTTGTTCCTAAGCACAATTACCTTCTTTAATATACATATTGGCTGTACCTAGAAGTCTCCTTCTAGTTCCACTTGAATCAAAGTCCAATCAATGACATGGTTAGAGTCATGCATGAAACACATTATGCACTTGTATGGTAGTAGGAAATGTAAGCATATATGCTATAGGTTCTATCCTACCCAGGATCTCGAAAGGACCACAATATCTACTTACCAATTTATTATAGCTTCCAAAATTCATTGAACTTTTCTTTGGTTTCACTTTCAGAAAAAACATGCTCCCCAACTTTAAATTCCCTTGGTATTCTGCCTTTATCTGCATAACTCTTTTTCCCATCTTGTGCTGCCTGCGGATTCTGCTTGATTTATATCATTTTCTCTTCCATTTCTCTAATCAATTTTGGCCCAAGTACCAAACTGTCTACGATATTATCCCAACTAATTGGAGTATTACACTTTCATCCATACAATGCCTCAAATGGACTCATCTTCAACAAAGTTTGATATCCATTTTTATAGGCAAATTCTACTAAATGCACGCAATCCTCCCACTTTGATGGCTTATCCATTGCATACATTCTTAAAATGTCTTTAATTATTTGATTGGATTTCTTTGCTTTCCCATCAGTTTGTGGATGATAGGCTGTATTGAAGTTCAAATTTGTACCAAAACCCTTGAATAATCCTTCCCAAAAATTTGAGGTAAACTTTGGATCTCTATTTGAAATAATTGTCTTAGGTGTTTCATGCAACTTGATAATCTCCTTCAAGTAAATATTTTCTATATTAGCTTCCTTATGAGCCAACTTAATTGGAATAATTTCAAAGTATTTCATTAATTTTTCCACCGCTACCATTATTGAATCATGTTGCCTTGCTATCTTGGGAAATTTGGTGATGAAATTAATTGTTATGACTTCCCATTTCCACTCTAGAATTTTTATGGTCATAGAAAACCTGTTAGATGTCTATGTTCAACCTTTACTCTTTGAAATTCCATGAACTAGATATATAATCAACCACATCCTTCTCTAATACTAGTAAAACATATTTACTTCTTACTATTGCAATTGTTTTCTGATAACCATGATGTCTAGAATATGAAACATTATGCATTTCTTTTAAAACTACTTTCCTTAATTCTTAAGAATTAGGAACATACACTCTATTTTTATGCATAAGAATTCTATTATCTTTCAACTTATAACCTTCATATTGTTGCTGTCCATTCTCTTGTTGTAATCCTTATTTGATACAAAGATAATGCTCATTGGAGGTAACAATTTCAAGAATTATGTTCCTCAAATCAGATTTGCACATACAGATGGTTGTGACATGCATTGCATGTACTCTTTTGTTGAGTACCTCAACAACCTTGTTCTCCTTCCATCTAATATGTTTAGTATTAAGGTCATATTTATTGAGAAATTCCATCCATCTCATTTGCATGGTATTTAAATTTTGTTGTTTAAACAAATATTTTAGACCACCATGGCTTGTTCTTAACTTGAACTTTCTCCCCATCAACTAATGTCTCCACATATTTAGAAAATGAAATCTTCCAGTGAGTTCTAATTCATTCATGACATAGTTCTTTTCACGCTCCTTAATATTCTCGGATTCATAATAGATCACAATCCCATTATGAGTAAAAACTCCACCTAGTCCCTATGTGCAAGCATTTGTACATACAACAAAATATTCATTTGGGTCAACAATCATAAGAATGGGTGCATTAGTAAGAAATTATTTTAACAACTAGAAGCTTTCCTCACACTTTGGTATCCATTCAAATTTAATTCCCTTCTTTGGTAAAGATGTAATGGGATGGGAAATCTTGGAAAATTCTTTTATGAATCTTTTGTAGTATGTATAAATCCCCATGAATGACCTTACATCGGCTATGTTCTTATGTGTAGACCGTTCCCTAATAGCTTCAATATTCTTTGAATCTACTGCTATTCCTTCCTGAAAGATAATGTGTCCCACATAAGAAATTTTTCTTTGATAAAATGAATACTTGTTTAAATTCACATACAACTAATGCTCTCTTAGTACTTGTCGTACTAACCTCAAGTTCTCTTCATGCTCCTCCTATGACATTGAGTAAATAAGAATATCATCTAGGAATATAATGAAAAACTTATCTAAACAATTTCTAAATATTCCATTTGTCAAGCACATGAAGGTAACTCATGCAGTTGTCAGTGAAAATGGCACCACTACAAATTCATAGTGCCCATACTTGGTTCTAAAAGCTATTTTACTGATGTTTCATCCTTTATCCTTATCTGATGGTGGCTTGACCTTAGATGTATCTTTGAAAATATATTTTCTCCTTTCAATTGATCAAATAGGTCATCAATTCTTGGTAAATGATGCTTATGTCTTACAATGATCTTATTCAGTGGTCCAAAATCAATGCATAGCTGCAAAGTCCCATGTTTTTTCTTCACAAAGAATACTAATGCTCCCCAAGGAGAGACACTTGGGCATATATACCCCTTTTTAAACATTTCTTCTAATTGCATTGACAACTCCTTCGATTCAAGTGTACTCATTTTACATGGAGTTTTAGATGAAGGATTAGCTCCAAGCATTAAGTTAATAGATAAATCAATATCTCTTTTTGGTGGTAAACCTAGTATTTCCCAAATATATCTACATACTTCTGCAACACTGTAAATTCCTCAAGATTAGGGCTTATAAACTTTCCTATCTCTTCCACATGAGCTACATACAATTAACACCTTTTCCTAAAACATCTCTTTAGTTGTAAGGATGAAACATCTCTTATAGAAATGAGTTTGGGAATACCTTTCACCATCCTCTACTTTCCTTCTTCATAAAGACAAGTGAAATTTTTATTATGACAATCTAGGACAACATGATGCACATCCAAGCAGTCCATTCCATTAAGAACATCATATGACCAAAGTGGTATTATATACATGTTTGCAATAGTGCTAATGCCATCAATATCTAATGGGAAACCTTTGACATTCTCATTGTTTTTCCTTTTAGTTCCAATAGCAAATTAAACCAACCATGATTTCTCATGCTTAATTATTTTCAAATGAAATCTTCTGATCAAATCAGAGGCATTGTAATTATGAATTTCTCCTTAATTAGTTAACTTATGGAAATAGGTTGATCGATAATCTTACCTTTAACCTCAATCATGTTGGATTGATGGTTTTTCTGTTGATTTTCTAGGGTGGCATATATTTTTGGGATGTTCTTTCCCACATCTTCCACCATGGTTTCCTAATGTATGTTATTCACGTTACTTATTTTGCCTTCCTTTTGAGGACAATCTCTATACAAATGATTTTCTTCACATCTCCAACATTTTATTGGATTCCTTTCCCTTTTTCCAAAGGATTTTTCCATCTTAGATCCACTTTGAGCTAGCTAGCTCTGTAGATATGCATTAGGACTATTCCATAAGAAAAGAGGTTAAATTCCTTTGTTCTTTCCATGTTCTTTTTATTATCTCTCTAAGATTTCTAAAAATCTACTCTACCTTTGCTCTGGTCAAACAAGTATTTATCCTTCTTGGTCGTCTCTTCAAGAGTTTTGGGTTCCTCAAACTGAATTTTATCTTTGTAGAATGTAGAAAATCCACTTAGGAATGTTTTTATCTTCACCTTATCCTCTTTAATATAGGCCGTGCATATCTTAGCAACTCAAAAAAATTCTTCACATATTCTTCCATAGTCATATTTCCTAGCTTAAGTTTGAATTTCTTTTGCATCTTCTTATCATAGTAATGTTCAAAAAGATACTTCTACTGGATATACTTCTTGAATTGTTTCCAAGAAATTCTTCTCTCATCGATATGGATATACTTCTTGAATTGTTTCCAAGAAATTCTTCTCTCATCGATATGCTTAACTTGTGTTAGTTGGTCCCACCGAATAGAAACTTTCCCCTATAGGTTGTATATAACAATTCTAGCTTCTAAATTGGATGAATTGTCACATGCAGCTGAAAGTACCTCCTTATCCTCAACAACCAAGATTTATCATCCGCTTCCATCTTATTTTCACCATCCTTGCGACTGGTTTTGCTCATACCTTCTCCTTTTATATATCTATGGAGACACTTATCGGTTGCTTTGTTATCCTTTGGATGCATATGGCTTCTTTGCTGAATGTGCTAATAAGTAATGATTCCTTCGAGTTTTGGTATCAATTCTTGAGTGCCACGATCTTCCATGTTTTTCTCTCCTTGAAGAGACTCCACCTCCTTCCTCATACCTTGAGCCTGATCCATTCTTCATTTTCTTTCACAAATGATTTAAGCTCTGTAGTAACTAAGTTTTCAACTAATTTTTCTCCTCTTGAACTTTCAACATCCTCTCATTATCATCTTTGCAGCTTGCACCTCCATCTTCAAACTCCTTATAGTTTTTACCAACTCTAATGACTCCATTCTCTTTCCATGCTCGTATCTGTCTATTCTATACCAATACTCGAGCCTCTAATTCCTTCTTCATGGATGTGGGGTCTTTGTCTATCTTTCATCTATACTTTTCAACAATTTTTTCAATTTTGTTCTTTAATTATCTTAGCTCTAGCTTTGAATGTGTAAGAAGTTTGCATATCAATAAACTATTAAATACATCTCAATTTCCAGGTCTATATCATTTTCTTTAAGTTGGAAATGTAATCAGTTAGAGTTACCAATGTGAAGGAATATGAACAGTCACATGCTATAAACCCTCATTAGGAGTCCAAGGGACCTTGGAAGACGATCACATCATTGTATATATGTATCATATCTTTAATAAAACGCATCTCACACTTATCTCTAATTGCTTTTCTCCATTGGGCGTTTTCAATCTTGTTGTCATCCCTCTGCCTGAAAATATGTCCATCTTGAGTGTGTCAGAAACGCCTCATTCCCTTGGGTGTTTTCATTCTTGTTTAAAAAAACAAGCTTTGTCTGTCTGCTAGGGTTTCTACATTTCCTGCCATGAGCCTCTGATTATTCCCTACATTAATTGCCTACCATGAGGTCTGGTTATTCCCTCAGGTCGGACGTTATTCACTGCACCCTCTGTCTTCCAGTTTCCATTTCGGCTTACTGTGCATAACCGTTAGGGTTTTTGGATCTACTCGATTTCGTTCTCGTCCGTTGAACCTTGCTCTCAAATATTCGACATTGAATCTCGCTGAAAACCCTACCAGAGATCCATTTTGCTTGTTCTAACACTGAAACACTTCCCCTTCCATTTCGTCTTTGGGTGCTATGTTAATGTGAAGTTTTCCTCCGGTATGGGAACTACATCGATACTAGTTCTGTGCATTGACAAAGCCCTACGCCGAACCCTAACTCGCACGTCAACTGTTGTCTTCGCCCGTCGATGTTGCACCAACTGGAAAACTAGTCCAACTGTTGTCTTCGCCCGTCGATGTTGCACCAACTGGAAAACTAGTCCACTTCTGGAAATATTCGCCTGTTCTATAGTCATTGTATTAGATCAGTTTGCTAATCTATTGCAATGCAAAGATAAACAATTTACTCGAGCATTCGAGCTCCTCCTTTAGCAGAACGTCGGTTCTGTCAAATAACCTAATTTCGGGATTACCCGGGCTTTAGCTGGAGCGGGAATCAACTGCAAAGTTGCAGCTCTCGAAATCGATGGAGGCAATGGCGCTATGATAGAAGACTTTACGAGCGGGGTTTTTCCAGCAATTGAGCAGGGAATTCACTGTTTTCTATCATTTTTACCAGGTGGAAACTGGTGGAAAGTGGACACCGTTAAAGAGACATCACTTTAATCGTTGCACTGTGACGGATATGGATGCTTATAGTTCCAGAAGAGATTGTATTGTTTGCAGCATTTTCTGTGTTAGGGTTTGGCACAACGCCGCCCAAACACCATTATTGAAAGCATTGAGCTTGTATACGTGAAAAATGATCCTTCATATGCTTCAGTCAAGTGCATCGATATTCTTATTAAGGTTCTGGAAATGTTGAAATGCACGGTCGCATATTATATCATCTTATGACAACGATTTGATCGTCTACGCCAAGTGACATGAGGCCCAACACATTGCATTCTTTGGTATTGCATTCTGTGGTGTATATTGCGTCGCATTGTCCAGGCTTCAATCAGGGTATTCATGGCATCCCTCACTCCAGTTTCTCTCATTAGTGATTAAGATATGTTCTAGCCACTTCAAAATTGACCATCCAAAACCATACAAGCATCAACGAATCTGTCTACTTAAAGCCAATCGGACCAGCGTTAGGGTTACGTGGATTGCGCCCTATCTCCTTCGACGGGCCAACCTTAACTCTCTCATAAGCTACGATGATCACTACATCTTTGGAGGCCAATAAAGGGTAGCCTCATATCTGCTCAATGGAGACTCCTTTGATACAACTTGTCTTACATCTATGATGAAAGCTTGAGTGTTCTCTATAGCTGCTTTCACCTTCGGGCAGATGTTCCAATAGTTTTGTGAATGAATCTAGAGTTCTTTATTTCGAACAAGAATTTTGGAGAAATTGTACATCCATGAATTAGTGGTCAAACCCTAGAAGGTATATGCACACCTCTCTCCTATTGAAGCATAATTGAATCAAATTGATTCATTTATTTTAGCAAGTTAAATATCTCTGCTAGGTAGATTTCATCCTCATCCTTTTGGATAGTTCACTGTGGACTCATATTTTAGCTTCAGAAGCCAGCACCCTTCATTTGCTGAAAATTTACATATGGTGAGTTCGCATTGTAAATTCTCGGTGGAGTTGCAAGAAACCCTTCGAGATTTGAGCTATGGCTTGAGTTGAGGAACTATTAGAGTTATTGAACACTCTAATCATGTCTTCTGTGGACAATACAATCACCATTGACAAAATCACTCTTTAGTCTGTTGTAACCTGCTTGCAAGTTTCGCAAGCCAAGGAAACACTACAAACTCAGACTCGACTTCTTCACAATGCACTTGAGCAATAGAACCTTTGAAAACATTTTGAACCCGTCCTTGTTCATAACCCTCTTTTCAAAGATAATGAAGATGATAATGCTGCAACAACAACTCAGTGAGTCAGTTCCATATTCAAGTACAGATGCAGATCAACCTTCTCTTTCCAAGCTGATCTTCAGACCATGGGAAGAAATCAGAATCAATAAACACAGAACCAACATCAGATACGAAAAGGATGTCACCTTTCATATTTTGGATTGCACCAAACCGATCCAGTTTCAAAGTGCTGGACTGCTACAAGAAATTTTACATTCATCTGCTCCAGTTCAAGAGAAGATTCATAAATGCCAACATTGTCAGCGAGTTGGCCACATGGGAGATCAGTTCTTTGATCTTCATCGTTGCGAGCATTATGGACAACACAATCATCCTTCAGATAAGTGTTTTAAATGCAAAACAATTGCAAGAATAAAGAACCACTGTGGGTGGATTCCTTCTTGGCGATGGTCATCAACAGTCAAGAAGATGTGTCATTCATACCGACAAATTTGGTCTAGAGTATTGAACCATCTTGCAGTGAAAGGATTTACATATTCTCACCTTGTCCTTGATAGGGGGGAACAACATTAGCGATTGATGGTCAAGCTTCCGGTTTCGAAGTATTATCAATCAAACAAAAACAAGCGAGTGTGATTGGTTTTTGGTTTTCCTTAAACTACCACTTAGTAGAAGCTGTCAGTGTAAGCGAGCGTAATTGGTTTTTGGTTTTCCTTAAGAAAGTATTATCACACTTGCTTATTGCTACTCGATTAATAAGACTTCAAAACCAAAAGCCTGATTTTCAATTGCTGATGTTGTTCCCCCTTGTCAGGGACAATGTGAGAAGATGCAAATCTTGGATTTTTCTCCTCTTGAGCTTTCAACATCTCGTCATTATCATCTTTGCAACTCTACACCTCCATCTTCAAACTCCTTATAGTTTTGACGAGCTCTAATGACTCCATTCTCTTTCCATGCTCATTAGACTCTGTCTCTTCTATACTAATACTCAAGCCTCTAATTCCTTCTTCATGGATGTAAGGTCTTTGTCTATCTTCCATCTATGCTTTTCAACAATATTTTTCAATTTTATTCTTTAATTATCCTTCTATAGCATTGAATATGTAAGAAGTGTGCATATTAATAAACTATTAGATACATCTCAATTTCCAGGTCTATAACATTTTGTTTCAAATGTTGGTAAGGATGAAATTCATTAGTTTATCAAATCAAGGTTACAAATATCTTCTTCTTCTTAATTTTTGAATAATTTTAAAGAAATTCTCCGAGGTTTGATCCATCTAATTATTCCCTTTTGAATTATCCTTCCAACGATTTTACCCATACCCAAATTGGGAGTTATGGATCTATAGAGTCCTTTCTCCTCATGGACATTTTTTCAAACACTTATCCTATAAAGTGCATATTCCAAAATGTTCATAGTGCTATATTTAAAATTCAAGTATTTCCTTTCACTCATGCCTCCATAAACTACCCAAATACTCCAAGAATCTTCCAATTGGGTAATTGTACTACTCAATTTAGTATTTGCAAACTTCAAACACTATTTTCCCTAGTGCTTCTCATGGATAAATTTCATCAAACACTTGTCACATAGATCATAATTTCTTCATATATAGTTGATTTTTGGCCCATAAAGCCCCAATGATGTAACTAGTATATTTGATACCATTATGTAACATACCCACCATCGTCTATGCTCTCTTGAGGATATAGGGTACTTCTGTTAACCACTCAAATTCAAACCAATTCACTAAGGAGCCAAAATAATTATTTTGTTACTAATTTCTATTACCAGGCACAATACTATAGATTTCTGCAACCTAAATGTAGCCATTCAAGTATTCATGAACCCATATATAAAAAATGCATGTTAACACAAGAAATCAAAGGAACAAGCTATAAATTAATTCAACCATGACATAACCATAACAATTCAATGTTAAACTCAACATAATTCACATATCAAATTAAGAACACTTATTTGTTTGGAATTATTCACCAACTGGTTGTAGAAGAGGGACGTGCCACCCAACCATAGGCTCCCTACTGCACTAGTTCTCTCTACAACAAAGGCCACTACTGAGCCGAGGCCATGAATCCACAAGGGGCACACTCTCCTATGCCTAGTTCTAATTTTCTCTTCTCATAGTTTGATTCCCAGGTTAAAAATCACCTATAACAATTCCTAATCCACAACCCTCTTACCCATTAGTTTGCACAACCCAAGGAATGGAATCCCCTTCTCTACTGAATAGTCCCTTAGGCTACCCCACTTCCCTCCAGGGCTCCAACACACGCTGGCCAATAAATCTCATTTCTAGGATTTCATGGAATTATTAGCTGTAGTGAATTTTCCTCAATTATAACCAATATAATTTTATACATTCACAATTCTCTGTTAATTCATGGTTTATTTTTCATATTTCAAATGCAGTATACACATAGTGCGCTCTAGATATGTTTTCCCCAATTTCCTAGACAAAGGACAATTTGTATGTTAAGCCCTAAATAGTGGCACATTACCCCTTAATCGAGGCATATTACATTGGTAATGTTATTTTATTTATGTCGGCTTGGGTCCATTAGTTGTAATTATACCTCCTAGTCTCCTATATATA